>LR737385.1:2350227-2580763 GCA_902655005.2 Marronus borbonicus
AAAATATGTCGCCCACTTCATTAAGCTACGACCAGTCAAAAAAAAAAACCATCAACTAAGGAAGTAGTATTTCTGGCTTAAGAACTCCATCTGATCTGAGTAGGGTGAAAATGCGTCGAATGCTTCATGAAGCTTGGACCAATGGCAGGAATAATGTTGCTAGCTCAGGAACTCTGCTATCAAATAATTTAGAAAAAGTAAAAAATGTGTGTTTGTATGTGTTTATATTCGTTTTCGGGTAGCTGATAGGAACACGTTACAGGCAATAGGTTAGTTAGCAATGAAACTTTCTTGCTCATACTTTTACTCTGTAACTACATAACTATTAAAAAGTATCTCCACAAACAAAAAGGCAAAAAACTATAAAGGGCCAAATGTTGTTGTTTTCTTTATTTGAAACACCAAAATTGTTCGAGTTTTCTTTTTATTCTTCATCAGGATGACAATACATGAAAATTCCTAAATAATTACAATAAAAACGGCGTTTTTTTTTAACTACATTTTTTTTCATCTACGTAGAAAGCAACTTTCTGTTCCCTAGAATATAATTGGTTTTTGCTTATTATTATTGCTGGTATAGTTGTACATACATATATGCACGAAGTTGATATCGGTTATCTCTCCGTAAACATAAAACGGTATCTTGCATGTATAACGAATAGATATGAAAAGCTTCATATAACTTCTAGAATATATTAAGTTAATGGTGATCTTACTTACTACTTAATTAATCCATTAACAAACAGCAGCTTTTTAATCAAAAAATAAAAAAAACGCAATATTGATTCACAGCATAAACAAATACGTACTAAAGCACCGTAAAAGTTGTTTAGTATATTATTATTTAATAATCTTTTCCAACATTCTCATCCTCCACAAATAAAATACCACAACAATCATACTTAATTATTCCACAGCTTGAAACGACAAACAACGAATCCATCATTTATGTTTATTTTACGGATTTGGAACCGTCTCATCCATCAGAAACTCATTTTAAAGGATTAGCGACACGTATGCTTATGGGGATTACATTTATTGCTAAGGGTTTATTTTATTTACAACTAACATTGGCAAATATTGAAATGCGTATATCTCCGTGCTTAATTGGCAGATATGTGTATACGGAATGATAAAGTGGGTTTGCGAATTTATTCGTTGATAGAACTACATACTAAAAATCGCGTGTTAATATTAACATTCAGGAGGGATACATATAGGCCATATTCACGAGTAAACCTTTATCGAGTATTTTCGAATGTAAATAATTGCAAAAGGAATTTCTGGAGCACGTTAAATGCTCCCATAGAATGTGAGATGCCCTATATTATGTTCTCTCATCTACAAGGGTACCGACCACTAGATGGCGATACTGAGATTTGGCATTTCTATTTTGCAAAAATGTTGTTTTTGGAGCAGTGGCGGCATATAAATCGGCCCAGTGGATTATTTACAATGGGCGCTGAAAAGAAAACAAATTTTGTGAAAAAATTCACATTTCGCGTAAACGACTTCGTTAGATGATACGATTTTAGCAAACACCTAACACAACAGCAATGCCTCGAATCGCTACGTTCAGCTTTTGATAATGAAGCACCATCAGAAAAGACTGTTTGCAAAATTCCGACGTGCTTCCATCAGTGATAAATTTCGTGAAGGTCGACCAACCATCTGTTGTTGTTCCAAAAAACATCGATGATCTGCGCAAACATGATTGAAGAGGATCTCCATGTGACTTACCGTGAAATATAGTGGCATCCTTAGGCACATCAAAAACTGCAGTACATTCGATTTTACATGAATGTACTGCAGATTGAATCGAATCCAATAAAAGGTGTTCCTTCACGAAGCATCTCCAAGAAAATGTTTGCTGGTTTCTTTCGTTGTACTGAACATGTCGCAAGCATTGCAGTTAATGCTGATGGTATACAATAATTTGTTTGTCAGAAGTCACTGAGGAAATCAAGAAAATTATTCGACAACGTAACGTCGCATCATCCTTCATCATGACAACATATCGAATAATTGATTATTTGGAGGAGAAATCGAATTAATGTCTCATTGCCCGTATTCACATAATTTATCGCCTAGCAAATTCTTTTTGTACCTGAATTTCAAACGAAAAATGCGGGGACAGCGATTTTTATCACTTCAAGAAGCTGAAGCGAGATGAACTCTCATCTCTCGTTTATTCTATAAACACGCAGTTAATAAAACTGACAATGAATAAGTATGATAACTATGGCGCAGACCAATCGATGACCAATAAACAAGAGAGCAAATTCAGAGGACAGTAAAGCTACAGCCTGCACACCGAATAGCCCAAACTTTCAGGAGTGTAAACTCATAAAATTGACAATAAACGAAGTGTCGTCGACTCAGCAAAATTCTTGTTTAAGCATTTTCGCTCTCCTTATCACGTATTAAGCTACTTTAAATAATACGTTCAGAATTTGTAGAAAAACATTTATTCTGCATGAAAGCACATTTAACCTCACCCTGTGTTTTTCGCTGTGTAACCTTCTGAGAATTATGAGTTTAAATTCGCAGGTTTGTTTAATTTATACGATTTTATTATTATTTTATTTCGCGAATTTTGTGGTAAATACGCTCGTTTCTGTCTTTTTCTTTCGACAATATTTGGAATGGAGGCCGTTGTATTAATTCTGCTCCATGATATTTAATTACTACGGAATTAATTTAATATCCCAACGAAAAGAAATCAAATGTTCGAAGTATGCCATTAGAATTTGATGAAGAAATTCTTGAAGTGAATATGTGGCGTGCAACGTCACGCATTTTATTAAAAGGGGATACTTGCACACGGCATAAAAGGTTTTGTGTTGAATTGCCCTCGATGTAGAATATTCCGTTTCTCTCGCGGTGTGTTGAAGATGATATTTTATTATCGACTAAGAGCCCAGCTTTAAGAGCGTGTCACTTTATGTCCCCGTAGGGTAGCTACGTAACGTGGGTTCATGTTTATAGTCTTTTGCATATTCATATTTAAGGCAATGTAAAATCCGAATTTATTTGTTTTTCTGTTTCTCAAACCGTAAGGTTGTGACTTTCCTCCGTATGTTGTTTTAAGCTCCTCTTTCACGCATCATATTAAAAAATATGTGTACGAAACGACTTTTTTTCTACATTATGTTTCATGGTGTAATATTTTCTAATGTGCAAGAGAGATCTTATGTTTTATGATCTTACTTCGACAGATACTTAACCCTCAAGTACTATCGTGTTTTCAGGTAACACAACTGCTATCGTGGGGTGTTTTACACCCCACTCTTTAAATTTAGCTTTTTTTTGTTAGTTATCTTTTTTTTTTCACTTTTAAACCCACAGTGTAATAACTAGACCTTTATCTTGCGATTGTTGTAAGGAAAAACAAAACTTTATTTAAAGCAAAACAGAAAATTAGGAGGAAATGTTACATTCATAAAAATTATGTAAAAAGTATTTCTTCGTACAATTTTTTCTTTTTACAAAATTGTGTTCTGTATTGTTAAGATGTCTTGGTTTTTTCTGTTACTGGAAACTATGGTCTTACTCCCTGTAAAAGAAAATGCCATTAGCATTTCACATAAAAATTCTGACAATGACGTTGTGAGGCGTACATTTTATTTGACAAAAAACATGTAATGTGTTATTTCATGTAATCAGATTTTTATAAATTTCTTACAATTTACCTTTGTAAGCATTCTGCGCATTTTACAAGTTGCTCAGAATGTTCCTTGCAGACATGCTGATGACATCTATGACACGTGGTTTTTATTTTCTTGTCTCTATTTCGCCCGCAGATGTGACACCTTTTGTAGGTTCTTGAAGGTTCTGCTTCTTGTGGCTGTTGTTGTGGTGTTTCTAAGCCTAGTAAATTTTTGATAATTGAGTTTAGCTTAGTTGACAATTCTTTTGTTTGGTATCGTCTTTTTACGTGGTCATTGACGAGTTCTCTTCCTAGACGAACTGTTTTTACTATTCAATACACGTATTATAGAAGGGAAATAAGGAACAAGTTGACGACGCTCTGGTTTGTGAGGAACTGAGTAAGAAATTTGTTTGAGTCGAATATTTATACGCCGTACAGAAATCAGGGGAAATGCCACTATTTGATTTGTAAAAAATCACCGAAGTCGAACATAAATGAGTGAATCCCCTGTACATGTAGGTACTATAATAAAAATCGCCGAATTGGAACGTATATAAGTGAATCCCCTATACTTACATGCACAACAACATCTGTGATTTCCCCAAAAGAGGACGAGGGCTATTATCACTATAAAATTCTAAATCATTGGTTAGAATACACTACGCTATTTTTGAAAAAAACAAACGTAATTGCTATCGTGGGGTGTTGAGACACCCCAAAAGCTATTTTTTGCTAAAACTGTAGAATATGGTAAATAATAAATTACACTATATTACATATCTCATTTGCATAGGCGAATACCTGGAACCTTAGAAATGTGACAAAAATAGTTTTAGAAAAAATTTAAAAAAAATGACCTCTGGGGTTCCGAAACACCCCACCATAGCACTTGAGGGTTAAGTGCCTTAATGTGCCGCAGATGTGATTTATGGCATAGATGTTGCTATTGTCCTGTAGCAATAAGTGGACGAAATTTTATGTAAAGAATGATTTTTCTGTCACAGATGATTCTTATTATTTTTGATACCATTTTGCAGAGTTGGTATCGTTGTGAATTAGTTTTGAGGTTGCACCACAATATGTAGGATCATCTGTGTATTGCAGCAAGTAATTTTGAAGACTTAGATTGCTGTTACCATTACAGGGGAAGTAAATTCTCAAATTTGATGTCACTATGACTTAAAATCAGATACCAAAACTGATACAATAGACGAACGATAACGAATGAGACAAGATCAGTGGAGTTAAGAAGCGAAAACGAACTTTTATAGAGACCTGAAACAATTCCACAAACAGTGGCACTTCTAAAAAGCTCATTTCCAATTATAAAACCACCATTATAAAAATTTAAAAACTTCTTAAAGTAACCTAACCACCAACGTTTTTAAATCCATTCAAATTAACACTAAAAATTTCCTATATCTAGCTAATGCCTAAACATATTTCATAGCCCATGATGATTTACACGGAAACTTATAGCTTCTTAAAAGTGTTACAACTTCAGGCTTTTAACGATATCCTGCAGAACCGCTATACTCTGTTTTTAACCGGATAAAAGGTATATAGCGACATGATTAAAATTTAAAACGTACTAGAAGCTTTCCCTTGAATCAATACGCTCCTGAAATGTAGTTCGATATACCGATGCCCAGCGTGCTAATTAATTTATAAATAATTCTGCATGAAAATACACGTAAATTAAAAATTAAAAAATCACGAAACTGGGAATCTTGTTATCAAATTCGTATTGTGTAACGATAAACGTAAACTCAACGGAGGTCTTCATAATTAGATATATTGTTTTGAAAATAAACGTGATTGTTTGCAGAAGGACAAACTGTGGAAGCTCGGAAGCCTTTACTCTACTCATTGGGTTATTTACCTTTCTCAAACAGTGCCAGCAACCACTTTTGTTCCTCGCGAATACGGATACGAACATTTTGTTAAATAAACATACGTACTTAAGTACAAACAATGAAAATTTAGAACAGATTTCGTTTCATCAGCTTGTTACATCAACGTCTTGGATGACTGCATGTAGAAACCGCGTTGTTAGGAGAGAATATGACACTGTATCTTAAGAGTTGATTAATGTGTACAATATTATCCTAAAGCAACATAATCGAGACGGCCATAATTATTATTTTATATTGGTTACAACTGTCTGACAGTTATATCTGGCAGTTACATCTTGCTTAAGTCATATCAAGATCGAAACTTCAAGCTACGTTTGATATATTTCACAATATTGATGCAAATAAGTTTCTGTTGAAGCACAACGGTTAATGTTAAATCTAAGTCAATATTAATAAAGCTCGCAAAGTAAGAGGCTATCTATAGGTCTATAAATTTCCTAGTAAAAGTAAATAAAGAATTTAGTAATCTCCTTCTGTGCCAATACAAGTCCTTACTCGTTGTTTCATGCGTTTGCTTAGGTAAGTTCCTGTATTGTGCGTAATGTACTTTCAAAAATAGAATTTTGTAGGTCTGAAAAAATAAATGCATTCTATATTACAAGTTTAGCAAACACCACACGCCTGCATTTTAAAATTGAACCAGCATCCGAATATAATCTAGTAATTTCATTGAAGACTCTGATTTCGAGGCAAGCCGTAAAAAAAGTACTTCATGGTCAATTTATGCAATTGCTTCAAAATGTCTATGCTTAACTTTTCGACGTTAAACTACCCGACCCATGCCCGGTATTCGTAGAATAGATTTATTCTGTCACTAAAATCTATCACCTCAACAAATAACACTATTCATTGATCGCGTCTGCAAATAAGCTGACTAATCAAATATCTCCAGTTAAACTCTTATTTACAGATTTCTAACCTCAAAGAAACATTGATAAAGCTCTGTACGCTGGAATCTATCACTCGTTTTATGACTTAAAGCGCGCAGTATTTATGATAGCTTTATTATTGCGTTTTTATTAAAATAGATAGCAGGCATATACAGGTTAATATGAATTATTCAATTAATTAATAAAATATTTATTAATATGTTTTTGTATGTTTGTTTATGTTTATGTGATATTATAGATTTCATTTTATTTCAATAGAGAGAAAACAAACAGCGGTTGGTGTCCTCGGTCTCCAAACAGGACCCTAATGGAGTTATTCTTTTGGAAAAAACTAAAAATTTAGCTAATAAGGGTAGAGCACGACCAATATTCACTAGAAGCTTCTATATGTAACCTGAAAATAAAGTAGTGCTTCTACTCAAAAGATCTAAAATGGCTGGTAGTATCCTACAAACACAAATGAAACCTATGTACATTTTTGTCGTTCAAATATAAAGTTGGAATATTTAAAGATTAAAGAAATCACTTACTCGAATACTGTGGCACTGAAAGAATTAAATCTTATTATTAATTCTTTTTCTAAAAGTAATTTATTAATACTGTGTGTAAACCACTGAGGACAAAAATTAATTATAAATAATTTTTAATTAATTAATTATTAATTAGAATTTTTCGAGTTGTTCGACCTTTTTATTGGAAGAGAGTATACTCTTAACTTTAGAATATTAGCTCAATCTGAGAGAGCTAATTTATTTCACACAAGACATTTTTTCTCTTGTAAACTCGGATATTGTCTCAAAACACTTGCTGCTTTAAATAAAACGCATGACTTGCTTAATCGAAGCCACTAATTTAATTTAGGATTAAATAAGGGCCTCTCGCAAAATGTGTGAAAATAGGTTTCCGAGTAAACTGCTTATAAAAGAGGGGGTGGCTCCGATACAGCAAGACAAATTGGTGACAAACTAGAGAAGGAAGAATACAAATAAATCTTGAGTGTAGGCTTTCACGACCGTAATCCATTGTAGAAATGTTTTACGGGTGATGTCGTGTACTTAATAGTTTACTTGACGTTTCGCTGACCATGCTGTCAGCTTCTTCAAAAGATTTCTGAAGACTGTCTTTACGAATCTTCTGAAGAAGCTGACAGCATGGTCAGCGAAACGTCAAGTAAAATATTAACTACATGACATCACCAGAAAGACTGTTCTACAATACAAATAAATCTCTTAGTCCCATCCGTTGCCGTCTAGAAAGCAATTACAGTACTTGGATTTCTAAACTAGAGAGCGCGTCGCACCTAAGTGCTGTGTGTAGCTACACACATGTAAATGCTGTAAATGCTTTGCCGTGAATGATACCATAAGTAGCTGTACTATT
This sequence comes from Marronus borbonicus, assembly GCA_902655005.2. Classification (NCBI taxonomy): domain Eukaryota; kingdom Metazoa; phylum Arthropoda; class Insecta; order Coleoptera; family Scarabaeidae; genus Marronus; species Marronus borbonicus. The sequence goes on from LR737385.1 coordinate 2,358,066, forward strand.
AGTCATTATTTCTAGGCATTTTCTGATGTCTGATTCTCTAGGATTAGGAGAATCAGTTACAATGTGCAGCTACCCAGAACACTCAGTTGTGTCTCTCTAGTTCAGCAATTCTAGAACTGCTCAGGAGTTGCTTGGCGCTTTTTGTCGCTGCTTTCTAAAAGGCAGACACGTGTATGGCTTCGCACCAGATGAAGCGCGAAGATATACCTGCCTCGCCGTTTTCAAAAATAATGATTTGAGGTAGAAAATACGCTCGCAGCAACGCTGATAACGCCAGGTAGATAGAAATATTTCCGTTAGTTGGTGTATTCTCTCCTCGCATTGCTTTTGACGAGGGTGATTCCACCAGTACCGTAAGTAGCAGCATTAGCAGCATTATTTTGGTTATTGATGAAGAGTATGTTTAGCATAAAGTTCTAAACTTTGTGCACTTTAAATTCAAGAATCTATGAAAACTCATAAATATCACCTATTTTCGTGTTTAAAACAAAAAACTTCTAAAACTAGTACTCCACCTTCAGATAAACGTCTAACACCACCAGGTTCTTACATTTCGCGCGCACTCTAACAAGCCTATTAGAATTTCCACGTTACGCAAGGTTCTGCCTAAACGGGAGAATTGCAATATGAATACTGATACTCTCGTTGATATTCAATTTCCCTATTACGGTTGGTACTTTTACTGCGTGTCGTTTCAGAGAGTTTCGGATTTACAATACGGCCGACCATATTGATCAGGATTTCCGTTTCATACATCCAGATACAGTAGACGGACTCACGTTCCCAATTCAAGCCTAATCAACAGCATCCCTTATCAATTCGCACAATAATTACTGGACGGAAGTTTAAGCCCTCATACTTCATTTGATCAACTGGAGTAATTTGTAATTAACTTCGGTAATCGCATCAGCCGAACAAGGCACCTAATTATGTACTGCGATAACATTATAATTGACTCACTCTAAGGATAGATAGAGAAGATTATACGGGATGTTACTTTATATCTTAGCGGAGAGCATTAATATTGTTTTTTCTAAAAGGTTTAAAGCTATTGGTATTTAACTTGGATCTCTCCAAAAGAATTTAAAGAACATTGAAAGTTTAAAGTTTTGTTTCTCTATTTGAGTTTGAAACCCCAAAAGTAAATAAAACTTGAAAGCTGGGATCATAGAAAAAAAGATTAACACCTGGTCATAACCTTAAATTATCTTACATTGTTAAAATTGAAAAGCTGATGGATTAAAATGTCACTTAGACTGCTTAGATTACATTGTATAATAAGTTTTACTTGACATTTCCAATTTGTTGCGTACCACTACTGATGAAATAGATTTTAGTTCTCCCTTCGAGAAAGAAAAAGATGGGAAACGTTGTCGAAATTGTACGAAACAAGAAAAGATTTCTGCAGCAGAAGCATGCGGTTGCATATTAATTTCCGTAAGTTATTTTCCAGAATGACAGCAGCGGCAGGACAAATAATAGAGCGAACGGCTACATTAATCACCCAACTTCAGCGATGCTTTATTAGAATATACCTTAGAGTACTGTGAAAATAACTAAAGTTGAAGCTGGCTTTTATGATATTGAAAACTTTCCAAACATAAGGTAAAAAGGTATAGATTAAAAATCCAAAGAGAAGACCCAAAACTAAGTACCGACCATTATTACACACTGTAGATTCTTGGTAATAAAAACAATTATTCTTCATAACTAGACATTAATTTATTTTGCCAGTAGTCATGCTCAGTGCTGTCAATTTTGAACTAAATAGAGGATTTCTTTAATATGTTTAGGTATATCGGGTGCGTAAAAAACATTGCACAAAATAGAATACAAACCATTTAATGAAACTTATTTATTTTGCGCAAAATGAAAACAATGAATGAAAACTAAACGGATTGCTTAAAAATACGTATAACATGATAACATGTTTTGAATATTCTACTATTTTCCATGAAAAATCAATTTTTCCAAATTGAGAAAACAAATAAGTAAAAAGGTGTATTCAAATAACACAATCAATGACCAAAGAAGGGATGAGATTAAATGTTGTCGGTCTCCAAACAGGATCCCGATCTTCATCTACAAATAACCTAAAGCTAAACTAATGCTTCCATCGAAAAGATTTAAAATGGCCGGCAGCAAACTGCAAACGCCTATTATACACAAACTAAATCAAACCTACGTCAAGGGCTGCCTTTTTGTGAACAATTTAACCCCACGTAAATGTCAAGTGGGTTGTTTCCAATTCCACTCGGTTTGTTGACGATTACGATTAAGTCTACGCACAATTTCCCGGAAAATGACACGGCCTTCGCGTAGCCCAATAATTCGGCCACGTTCGAAGTTCGAGTGTACGTTTTAACGAAATACTCCAAAAATTTAATGGTGGCGCACTTTTAATTGCAGCCAGTGTAATTTAATGTCTAAACTGGCCCAACAGCTCAAAATATAAAATTTGTGAATTTAAAATATGCGATTTTTGCTTTCTCTACATATTAGAGTATCATGAAAAACACCTTCAGACATATTCAGCTTGAAGCTGACTGTTTTGTACAATAATTTGAATTTAACAAAACACTCGATTAAAACAACATTGGTTAGATGGTCGCTTTCTCGAAATCAAGTAACTCTGAGGTATAATTTGACGTTTCGATAAATCTAAACAAGCCGATAGTGAAATTTCAGGGCAGAATTGTGGCTTCGTTGTTGTTCACGAATAAAATTGGCTCCTCGTAAAGCTATCTGTTATGAAATAATGTAAGTGGTAATTCGTTTGCATTCAAAAGGTAAGTATGCCAAATTTGCGCGAAATATTATTAAACTCTAGAAAATTACTAGATACGTGGATCAGAAACAAAGAATCGGAAGTTAGCCACACTATTCTGATGCAGATTTAAAGGCTTAAAGAAATATTATCATAAAAAAATCGTCGAACTACTTATGGAGAAATAAGAATTTTATGGAATCATGTGCAACGATGTCATGCAACGAAAAAATGCAACTTATCATGGGGCTGCCAGAAAACTATGGTTTGAAACGTTCAAGATTAGTCCAAACTGCTTTCGCTTTTCACGAGAGCGTTCACTCAGGTGCGGTACAAAATAGATATCGATGGGCAAAGGAACACAGAACGAATAGACAAAGCCACGGTAAAACCACTGCATGTCAACTAGGGGGCCTGGCAAAATACACATTAATGAGAGCACCGTGAATACAAATAAATACATTTACAACCTTCAAGCCAATTTAAAACCACAATGTAAAGAAATACACACAAACACTGTCGATCGTATTTTCCAACGAGATGGTGGTCTATGTCATGCAGCAAAAAAAAGTTCGGACTTTATTTTCACTTTTCACTTTTCGAAACTTTGTGGCGTATCATGAAAAAGAAGCCGCGACTACAGCCCGCAGAAACCCTTCCAGAGCAACGTGCTCGTCTCAGGAGTGAAATTGTGCAATATTTCTCATAGAACAATTTCACTCCTGATGATTTTTAAATAATGATGGACGCCGTGTAGAGACGCATCGGGGCAATAATAAAACGAAAAGACGATGCAACGCAGTGGTAGTCTTTTATTCAATCTTTGTTAATGTTCTGTTTATTCACAATGTTAAGAATTTCTTCATTATTGCTTAAGATACACTTCAATATCTCAGAAGTTAATAAACGTTCGCTCTATAATGATAGCAAGGACTGCGACATGGTATGGTAAACAACACATAAGTATCGGCAACCTCCGCACCACACAAGTTTAATTTACTATATAGTAATATAATAATTAATCCGGGACGGCCGTTTCGAGGACCATTCGTGTCCTCGAAATACTATATAATAAATAAAACTTGTGTGGTGTTGTTTACCGTTCGCTATATAACCCGAAAAATGCGTTAGTTTAAATAGATATCTTCGTAGCGTAGTAAATTTCTTCAAAAAACGTATTTTTGTTAGTTAAGCCAACTTCACCTGAAAAGGTACCGTATATAATTCTTTCTGACATTCGCCACTAAGACGACGTCCATATTTTATCTATGTACATAGAGGCTAGTGTTCGTATTGCTCCTGGCATTCTACACGACCAGATGTATGAACACGGCGAACAACTTTTCGCATCGTAATTAACGACACCCGCTACTTCCGCCAATTAATACTGTTTCGGGGTGAGCCGCGTACACAATACATCTTGTTACGTAAACAATAGCATCTCCGGTCTAAATTATATACCTAACGCCTATGTGAAACAGAGCATATGCCGGGATTATAATATGACACCATAAGATCACCCTTATCACCACTTCTATCTCCCTTAACAATTAGAGTGAATTAGTAAGGAAGTTGCTGAAACATTGAGAACTGTTATTTAAGCGGTACTCTTGCAATATGTAGAAGGCTATTTGTAGTTGTCAGATTTAAAAAATGATACTTGGGAAAATATTGTTTTTCTACCCGAGTAGCTTTCTTGTGAATGGCAGTTGCTTTATTTATTAATACACATATTTGTCTTGTTTTTGTATAGTACGTCATTCAGAAGAAGCGCTACGTCATCCACCGCTAGACTTTACAACCCGATGCAGAACATCGTTCTGCACTGATCGTAACGCTAACGACGTATACCGCTATTCTATACAAGATTCATCCCCATAATATCGCCGTCCGGACAGTGTAATCTACGGACGATTTTTTGTGGTCATTAAAAATGCCCCTAACTTTTTGTCTCAGAACTACATCTAATAACGAGAGAACGGTCGGAAATTCGGCTCTTTTCTTTTTTATTGCTTGTGGTTCATTAATTGTAAGTTCCAACGACAGATACACCCACCATAATATGCAACCACCATAATATGATAGAACATATACTACGATAGATGTAATTAGTTTGTAACTGTTATGGAGGCAATCGCTTATTATTGATTGTATTTCAGAGCAAGTTTTTAAGTATTGTGCGGATTCACAATATTAATTTGCTTTCTACTTAATGTATTATCGCTTCCACTATACATAAATATCTATAGTGGACCGTAGTTTTCCTTGCTCCAAATTTGGCGAATGCTGAAAATAAACATCTTAAGACGCTCTACGGGAGCAGGCGTAATAATAACTCATGGTCGGCCGATGCCCCCTATAATTGGCGAAAGCTGTTGGGGGATGCAAAGGCATGGACTTGTATTATAAATTAAAATAAGATCTTTAATTTGCTTCTAGGTTTTCTATATTAGGTAACCTAGATAATATAGACATAGATTAGCTTTAATCAATTTTGCCTATTGTTCCAATAGATCCTTGCTCTACGGTTTTTAAATCTTCAAATCAGAGTATTTCCTCGTTTATTGCTGTAGCTATTTCTTTGCAAGAGCTATCTTGACCCGTATGTATCGATCTAATCTAACTCCCACCACAAAGAACCGTAAACACATAAGATGGTATCGTGAAATATAATTGATAATCACAAATGGTTATCACTTATCATAGTCTTGTTGTCTATTGGTATTATAACTCTCTCAACTTTTTGCCCAAGAACAAATGCACCACGTGATGGTAATAGCTACTAAGAGCTCGGCAAAACGACTCCGGACCTTGTCGCTGTCCCAGAAGAGATATCCCGCATCCGTAAAATTTTGTTTGCATGGGTGCGATTTATTTAAATTGAACCTATCACCGTATCTAAATCCAATTCCTTCCTGCTAGAGACATTTGTTTATTTATTTTATAAATAACTTACAGAAGGAAACAAATCAGAGGCAAAGCTAAGTATTTAGTTGTGAATAAGTTACAATTATAAGTTAAAAACAATCTTAAAACGCGCTTAAAAAATTAACAGAATTTATTGACCAGCCCAGAAAGAGCAAGACACATTACAAATATCTAAACTTTCTAGTATGTTTACCAATAAAACATTTCGTTAATTCAAATATGATGATATCATCAATGATTAATTGGTCATATTTTTTTTCTAATCGAGTAGCTGGTCAAGTTAATTTAGACTTTTTCCATAATACTTCGTACATCATCGTTATAATAGATTACATTTCTGATTCATGCATAACGTCGCGTCTTCACATCATGCACATTATTCATAATTTTGTAAATAAGAAGTATCTATAATAGCAGATAAATAGAAGGTGAGAATCAATTTATCTGGTTGACCAGAACCACAGGTTTGGAATCCAGGGAATTTCTTGAGGTTGTCACTAATTTATTGCAGGTCTGTAAATAGCTTAAGCAAACTAAATTTGAAATTAATTGATTCAAAGTATGTTTGGGAAATTTAAAAGAAGATAACTTTTTTTTGGTTCAGCCTGTATATGCTAAAATAATATTTGATTGTCCTGCTAATGCATATCTTTGATATTGTGTAGACTTTCTTTTTATTACTAATGATAAATATTTTGTTTCTGTTTCTCTTGACCTCCTATTAATTACTTCATTACTACTAAGTTTCTTTGGTTTTAGAACTTTAACAAGAAAGAAAAAAGAACTCCTTTTCTGATTGGCTTTTTGTTAACTTTTTCGAACTTCTTATCGTGCTCTTTTTGTTTTTTACTTCCTTTTTTTCATAAAAAAAACAAAACAAATAGTTAATAAAATATGATCGAATACTTTTCTAAACTTTAATGTCAACGAAATGGATCAAGCCTGTTCAATATTTTTAATTTTATCTGGTTAAATAAAACATGTACGACAACAGGTAAAACGAGCAGACAAACACCCTGCCTACACATGTATCTGTGACTTGATCCATAGGCGACATAAATAAATTCAAATGTTAAATAAAATGGAAACTAAAAAACAAATAAAAATGGAACCGGGATAATTTTATGAGCGACGTAATTAACATCTTGTCCATTTCTCGAATACTCTAGACTTTCCCAGATTTCAGAAAAGCAACAGCTTAATTTTTGTAAATGTAGCAATATGTATTCAACAACCGACAACCATACTGCAAATATTTAAACTTCCGCAACAAGATCAACCGCTGCTACCGCGTTGATGGAGAAGATTTTGACGTCTTTTTTCTTGCTTTTATTTGAAATATTCATATATTCGCCTTGAATCTCTGAAACAGCGCCTTAGGGATGATGTTTATGTGAAAAGTTCTACAAGAATCCATTATCATAAAATTAAAATATGAGTCCTTTATAAAGAATTACCGCGCTGTACTTGACGGAGGATATTTTCAAGTGGAAGCTTATGTTAGTTACAAGTCTTTCGATGTAGTTTCATTAAAGTTTTAAACATGCATGTCCTTGTATCTAATATTCTTTTATAAAACGCTTTATTATAAAAAATAAAGTATCGGCTATATAAAGTTAAGTTTCTCCTCGACAAAACATGCTTCTTCTTCGTTCAGCTGTCTTCGTACTCTACGCGGCAATGCATCGTAAAGGATAGCACGTCCATGTGTTCCTCATTTTTGATTTTTCAGCCTGTGCAAGTTAATTCTGGTGGTGGAGGTATAAACCTTCAAAAATGCCGATTTTCCATTCTGGTCTGGATTTATCGACGTCATTTCGATGTCCAGTATCTTAATTGTTGGTATGTCGCACGCCAAAAGTTTACTACAGGCTCGGGCTTCATAATTGGGGATGGAATGGAATATTTTGTATATTAAAATCTTACTCTTTTTGGGAAGTGTTGGGAATTAACGATGATTAAATAGTGCTTCACTCACACAGTTTTGCCTTCTGAATATTAGCTGCGATTTGATACTTAAAGCGAAGCCTTCTATCAAAGTAGACGCACGAGTATTTTGTAGGGTTTTATAATGTTGAGGTAAACCTTTTCGTTCAAAGGCGATTTAAACTAAGAAGACGGGCGGTTGTCCCGTCCCCTCACTCTTTTATTTCCAATAGCATATATCAAAATCACGACCATTTGCAACACACATTATATTTTATATTCTCACAATTAAATTTTCAATCAATCACATTTTTTCTGCTCTAAAAAGATCATATTGCAGCCTGCAATATACTGTAGAATTTCGCGACCTAACGCCTATTTGACGTTAGCGAGGCAACCGTTCAAAATGTACTACCAGAATTGATGATTTACTACTGAGCGACATTTAGTTTGCGAAATTATTGTAAAGACGCAGGAAAACGTTACGTTAAAAACGAACACTTACGACCTCAAGAAAGTCAAGCGACAACGAATACTATTGCCATTTTCCCGGAATTAAAATAACTTTACTCTCTGACGTATATAGGTTCTCGGACCGTTAACTCGGTTCACTTCACGTGGCACTAATGACAATGACCTTCCCCGTTGTAATTGTTAATACTTCACCATACATCGAATTTTACTTTAACAAACGAATTGAATAACTTTCGTGTTACATCCAAATTTAAATAATTCAATTTTAAGGCAAGGAAGTGATCGTACTTCAAAGTAAAATATGTAGATTTTCAAATGATATTAAATTTTCAAAATTAAATATGCAAAACGGTCACATTTTGCCGTTATATAATTCCGAATATCAAAGTGCATTGCGTTAACTTGAAACCCTCATTGCGAACGGTCCTCTATTGTCTTAAAACAAGAGCAGTTACTCTGTTATTTCTTTTTTGTATACCTCAGCATTGAGTTTAATCTCTCGCATCTTTCGAAAGAGTAAGTTTGTGGAGTTTTAAACCTAACGGATCCTACAATGGAAATTTCGGAATAAATTTAAATATCTTACGTTCTTTGATTGCAACAGGTGAAATAATATTAGAAGATATTTTGCGTAAAGGATGAATTGTATTTAAAATCACAAAGGTTTGGTTGTTACAGAGGATATTTTTGTGCAACAGATGTTTTTGTGGTATAAACACAAAATTTTTTCAAATTTTTTTTGCGTGATCATTTGCTAGACTTAACTCATTCTTAAAAGGATATTAGCATTATTTTCATGGATACCTCTAATAGGCCATCGTCCTGTATAAGCGTCTTGGACTTTTTCTACTCTGTTTTGAAATTATGTACAACGGTTTCCTTAGTTTCCTTTCGGCAGTAAAATACTGGTAAAATAAGTGTAAATGCAGTCAAATGTGAGAATTAATGAATATCACAGAAAAGTTAGTTAGGCGAAGACATAAGAAATAGGGGTAATAAGGTACACTTTTTATTGTATTACTGTTTATACGTTGTAAAAATCTGAAAAAAAAATCACTTAATCATTATTTATTCTTTTCATAAAAATATGGAGAGGAGTCAATCATAAATCATTCTTTTCCAAATTAGGTAATTTCTTTTGGTCCTTATGTTGGGGTTTATGGGCAATTAAAAATGGTATGAAGTGAAATTTTTTATTTTTTTTTTACTTATAAACCTAGAAGCAAGAAAACTTCCGTAGCTATCTTATTAGCTCAATTAAAAAAAAATTAGGGTAACAAAAAACGTATTTTTTATTTTAGTTTTACTTGATATATGTTTAATATATTTTAAATTATTTATTTATTAACATTATTTAACGTTGTTGTTTGATCCAAGTTAATTTATCTTAAATGGATCGAAACTATCAGAGAAAATGGTTTTACAGTGAACTATGACCCTGCACCTTATATATAGTGATTAACCAATTTGTTTATAAACAATAATCTTATATTTAAAATTTTCGGTGTAGCCTCCCGTCACGCTCATTTTTATCAGCCTAGATGTTTCCTGTTACCTCCACTAAATTTGAACTGATATCAAGGCAAAGTTGAATAACGTGTTTCTTGTAACCCCCAAAAGGAATTAGAACACTTTGTCTTTTTGACGATAAAACATTCACATAATATAGGGTTCAGAATATTAAAAATAAATAGCGTTCAGAGTAAAAATAACTGCCGCATAAGTATTTTATGTATCTGATTATCCCATTAGTTTCTTATTACCTCAGGTTCCCTTATTGGTTATTCAATGAGATCAAAAACCTTCAGTTCTGTTACGAGAAAAGTATACTTTTTATACTTTTCGAAGCAATCTGTTTCTCTTGGTGTTACCCTCAGCATACGTTAAAAACAATTAGTCTCTAAACATAGCATTCTCCACAAGAAAAAGTCTCAAATTTGGTGAACGTGCAGACCAATTAATTTTGATAAAGTCAGAAATAAATAAATAAAATAAATTTAAATAACGTGAAATAGCTTTGATATTTGTAATAATCTAAAATAGTCAATCAATTAAACATACGCCAGACATTTGCCTAAGTATACCCATAGTATGTAATTATCTAAGTTATTTCTGTACAATGCGCTAAAACTGCTTCACGAATAATTTACTGAAACTAAAACTTATAATCGAGACACTATATTTCCGCTTGAGTAACACTAAGTGGCGATACACTAAATGAATTATTACCCTCCCAATTTTTGTAAAGCCATTTTCACCGTTTTAAAACCGAGCTGATAAATAGCGAGAAGCATCCCTACAGTAGATACTTCGAAGGATATTTCCCCTTTATTTGCTATAGTGTCAACTGATGCGGTAAATCATCCCAAAGTTGCTTTAAATTTAATCAGTGTTGATTCCGTTAGGTTTGAGAAAACTCGCAGGGAAAATTTCACAATTTCATAGTTATACGAAGACTAACAGAATCTACAGTAAGATTTTATTCATTTTCCACATAAGTTTGAGTCTTTGATAGCAAAATGTAACACTACAAAACAATTACAAAGATTAAATGAAGCGAATTATTTTAGTAACAGTGGAATATTTCACTAGCTAGATCAATTTTAATTAAAATTACTGGGGATGTAATTAGTACTCTATGAGGCATTGAATTTTAACTCTTCAGAGTTTAAAATTAAATTACGTTATTAGCTTCAGGATAATACAGTTTTTGGGGATTAGCGTCAGCAAAAAATGTAGCCATCTTCCAAGGTTTCAGCATTTAGTTAGCAAAAAACAGGCTACCTAAGTCAACAGATTTCGTTAAGCTTTTAATAGAAACGCTGCAAGATTGGAGACTTCCATTTAATAAATGTAGATGACTTGCTTGGTAGGATCATGTTTAAGCGTTCTATTTTCTATTATTTCTATAAATTTAACTGTTCAATTACACAATAAAAGATATCATCGTATAACGTATTGGTAAAATATTTAGTGCGGAATACTGTAGAATGAAAAGCACTTCTTAGTGTTAAGTGTAATCTAAAATGAGTTTCGTCACTCGTCAATGTGAATGAATTTTTGAGGATTTAAAGCATCCTTCTAGCAAACTTTAATCTCGTGCTTGAAATTCCTCACTTAGCAAAGAATTGAGGCGATTGTGTCTGTTATACTTGATGTTAAAGTTCAAATAAGAACAGGAGTAACTAAGGAACCATGCTCTGACTATCATGTAGTAATTATTAGTTTAACAACAACAAAGTTGTATATAATGAAATATCTAACAGCAAAAGATCAGAAACGTGTTATTTTAATTAATTAAGTAGAATCCTTTGCTTTTTTATTTTCCGCGGGAATCAATTTTTCATTGGCAAGAAAGCTATCAAAGTAATCATCTTAGCTGGAAAACACGGATCATATGTAGGTACCTGATTCAATTACTAAATAACTTTATATAAGGTCTGATACTTAGCAATGTTCTCATAGCCAATCTTTACCAAATCAGATTTACGAAGCGATTACAACATAGCCCAATTTAACAAATTTAAAGCTAACGTGCTTGACTGGTAAGTACAACTGTCACATATTTGCGTAAACTTTTTTAATTAGAACAGAATTCACATCATTAGAAAGACCTCTGCTTCGTCGAACTTTATAATACGAATTAGAGTTACATATGCATACTTTGCCGGCGCTAAAATTTCAATAAGTTCGTCTGGCAAGCATGCCGCAAAAGCACATAATTTGTATACACAAAGTGTATAATCTATGTGATTACGTTATGCAAACTACACTAGTTTTATAACGTTCTCTGCCAGGGCAAGAATAGAAGGTATTATTTGCCGAAGTAGTGTGGTATAGTTGCATATGGTCGACTAATGAGACTTTCGCGTGTGGAATTGTCATTATGAAACTAAATCTAAGACTTACAAGTTGATTTTTATAAATGTTTTCTTAATATCGAAATATATATTAGTTAAAACTGAAATACACTTCTACCTTTCTAACAAGTCAATTAGCAATTTTGCTTCATATTTTAGTGATTTAGTTTGTCTACCTAGTGTATGGGCAGAAAATAATTTCTTTCTTGAGCAATCTAGATGGAAACTTTTCAAATAAAAAGGTATCAGAAGATAAACAGAGATACAATTAAATTATATTCAAGTATACAAGGTGTTCAATTGCCGCTACAAATGATACAGGCTTTTTTTGAAACAGTCTTTATATTATTACGTTTGTGGCAGCCAAAGTTGGCGGGGAACGTGCATATTTTACGCTCGCTAATACTAACTAATGTCAGTTCGTTAGAGACTAAATTGCAAAGTCTAATATATGCAGTAGAGAATTTTGCGTGAAAATTCATAAAAGAAGATTATTTTAAACGCAAGAGTTTTATGAGTATTTTAGGCAATATTTTAAGTAACTTAGTTAATGTGATGATGTCAATTATTACGATACTGCGGATCGGCGACCAGCACGAACTTCAGTCAAGCCACACTTTCTTCGCCCTCCATGCGAGTCAGTCATTAATGTGCAGTTAGAAGCTACGGTCGCGCATGTTCCATCTTTAGCTGCGTTCTCTGTTTCTGAGGCTAGGATTTCTTTTTAATATCCTTTCTATATAATGTTAGTTGTTTAGTTTCTTCCACAGTTATTTTTTGTTCATTATTGTTATCATCTTTATTCTCACATTAGTTTTAGATTACTCTACCATATTTACTATATAGCTCTTAATTGAGCATTTTCACAATTCCTTTTTATTTTGATTAAATTTGATTTCCTTTTATCGCCTATTATAGGATTTTTTTTTTAATTTGTATAGTTAGTTTTAATAGTTTTCTTTTATATTTACTGTATCGCCTATCTAACATCCAAGAGCTCGTGAATACCTGGATTAAGGGTCGTGATTGCTTCGAAATTGTCAGCGACACAGAGATTTGTTGCATAGTTTTTTCGGTTACTGTAAAATGTTCCAAGGAATCTCGATTCCTGTATCCCGGTGTCCCGAATGAGAACTTTTATGGCTTTGTTAACATAACGTACACTGCCGTTCAGAGAAGTTCGGTTGGTGAGTAAAAAACATGAAAAGGTTACAGAAACAAACGAAACGAAGAACAAAATACAATTTTATTCTATGTACAGGTAAAACAGACAAAAATAAATAAATAAAAAGTTATTCTGGGCTAATATAACATACTGAATCTTACATTTTTTTTTCATCGAAAAAAACCTTCTTTGCTGCTAATCACCGCTCGAACTATTCTAGGCATTCCTTCGATAAGTTTTGTTAAAACGGATTGTGGAATACTAATCCATTCATGTTGCAGAATATTCCATAAATGTTCTTGTGAAGTTGGCCATATTTTTCGGATGCTCCTGTCCGGTTTATCCCACAACAACTCTATAGGGTTTAAATCTGGGCTTTGTGGGGGCCATGTCATTACTTTCAGGGTGTGCTGTTCTTCTTGCTCCTTTAGATAGTTCTTACAGACTAACGCAGTGTGTTTTGTGTCATTGTCATGCATCAATGTAAAGTTACGGCCTATTATACGCAATCCTGATGGCACTGGATGTTTTTGGAATATTGGAAAATAATTTTCCTTCCTCATTACACCCTGCACTCTGCATAAATCTCCCGTCTCAGCAAAGGAGAAACATCCCCACACTAACACAGAACTACGCCCTTGCTTCACTGCTGGCACAATGCAGTTCGGGATCATTTTTCGGTTTTAGATCTTCGGACATAAACTCGTCGATTTTGCCCAAAAACTTCAAACTTTGACTCGTCACTCCAAAGCACGTGTTTCCAATCATCTAACGACCAATCTAGATGAGAACGGGCCCACTGTAGTCGTTTTGCTCTGTTGCCCCGACGTAATAAGGGTTTTCGAATGGCAATGCGTCCATGAAGGTCCGCTTGTTGAAGTCGACGTTTTACCTTACTCGCCGAAACTTCTTCTTCACGGCCGCGATTGACTTCGGCTGCTATTTGTGGCGCTGTTAATTTTCTATTGCGTTTGCTTAATAATACAATTTTCAAATCTTCAGCTTTTGTTGTTTTCCTAGATGCTCCAGGACGAACACGGTTTTCTATAGTTCCAGTTGTCCGATATCGCTTTATGATGTCATTTACTGTTGAACTTCTCATATTTATTTTTTCAGCAATTTGTCGCCCCGAATATCCTTCTTCAAACAGCGTAATAATGCGTGAACGTTTTTCTACACTGGTAGGCTTGCCACGTGCCATTTTGAAGTAAATTTTGATGCACACCAACACATGTTTAACAATAAAATGAAGCAAATTTATATCGTCACGCATGTGATTAATAAACAAGAATGATACTGCGGTGTATTCCCTAAATGTATTGTTCGTTAATAATCCCCAAACGACCCGTTTCAAAAGATCGGTACTTCCGAGAAATACTTGGAATGATAATAAAAGGGACTTTATTGTGGTTGTCGCAATATTTCTACTTTAAATAATAATTTATGGCTTTAATCCCTTAGAAAAGAGTGCATGCTTAATATTTTTTAAATTTTATATATTAATAATTGTATACAGTGTGTATGACGGAACTGCACTGAACGGCAGCGTACATGGCAAGTATTTTCAAAAAATATATCAAACTAAAAAATAAAAGTATGCTATAAGTCGGTCTTTATGAAATTCTGGCGGATCTCGTAAAGTTCTATGTATGTATACATATATATAAACTCTTTACGATATTGATATTTATACAATTTGGGATGCTAATACGATACGCAGGTTATTTATCGAACTTGATATTGTCCAATATAAATAACTTCATTCGCCTTAGTGAAGTCCAAAACTTCGTCAAATATCGGCAAACCTTGACCTCTCAATATTAGTGTTTATTGCAACATTTCTCTGAATACGTGTTATCCGTATTTAATCCCCGACAACTCAGAAATCGAATTAGGAATTCCATTATGGTAATTACTTACGTAATAATCTGAAATGAACAGGTTTCTATATTAACTCCTACTCCTGTTTCATTTAGCTGGAAAAAAGATATCGTTTACTGATCGGAAAGAGTTTTTTTGTAGTTTCTAGAACATGTAACTAGGTTCTTAAAAAACGCTATTTTTGCTTCTCATTAAAGTAAGATAATGTGTGACAAACTGACGCTTTAATATTAAATTCGTTAGGACTCTTTCCTTGATGTTACACAAATTACGGTTCTTAATACGTTTACTGCATTTTATAAAGTAAAGGGAGCGATAGCAATATTTCTTCAATGTTCCTGCTAACGCTCGAAATCTTTAACAGTGTAGTATTACGTTGTTATTTTATGTAATATAAGTAAATTAAAAGAAAGAGAAATTAAGTAAAATATAACAAAATTAAATATTGCAAAAATTGAAAGTGTTGGCTGTGATTGACTATAAATAGAAGCAGTCGAAAACAAATCGGCGAAGAGACGTCAAGACATTCGAAGCTTTTTAGCTCGTGTTGCGTTATAGACAAGACGTAGATCTTAGAAACATTGTACACGCGGTGCTAGAGGTTGATTAGACTTGCAAAATACAGGCTAATGCTCAAAATAAAATCAGTTACCTGTTAACCTTCTGATGAAAATCCTGTACTCCCAAAAAATACCAAAAAACGCTCTATTTACATATTATTCTCTTCAATTTAATTTTGACAAATTTCATGTTAATATGCTTAACTTAAATCTCATATGTAAGTTGTAAATAAACGGTCTGATGGGTATCCCTTATTAGCAATTCAAATTATTATATTTAATAACAACGAAGCCGTATGATGTTCAACAATATATATATTACACGCATACTTACTTATGTACTTCCGTTTCATTGAGCGCCCATTTATGTACGTTCTAAAAAAAAATTTTAGTGTTGAAGTATGCACAGCATATGAATTAGTTTGTGGTGAGAATATTTTTGGCGAATTCTGCATTTAACATCCAACGCAGCTTTTTGCCGATATGGGTCCAATTTACCCGGTAGCAAAAAATAAACAAACTAATACTTATATTCACATTAAATTCCATAAGAAGTAAGGATTTATGTATGAATGCATTAATAAGATTTTGAGGTATAATAAAATAACATTTCTAAAGGGTAGAATTATAAATTGACTTTGCTGCAGCTCTAGGATGGGTGGACGAATAGAAATTTAAAAATAGAGAGAGAGAAAGAAATAATGTTACCGCCCTTGTATAGAGGTTTGTGGGTTAATGAAAATTCTCTTTATATTTCGGATGTAATAACTTTTTCCCGACGCGACGTCTTGGCTTGGTAAACGTTTACGCAGAAAGTTGTATTTCCGGTTCATCAATGGAATCATTTTCTTTATTGAGCTCAGAGAGAACACGTATGAGGGTGTGATTCCTTCTTCATTCATTGAGACCAAGAAAGAGCTGCAGGGACCCATATTTAGTGAATAGGTGGTTTAACAATTAGCCATGGCGACCACTGAAATGCGAAACTTGTTATGTTGGCTTGGTACGAAACCTTTCTTTCTTCAAATAGAGCCGTTTTCAGATTGCCAAATAATGATGCGTAGTATGTCCCTGTTATTGCCCTTCCTTTCTCAAGCTAGACGATTAACACAACTCCATGGTTATCCCAAAAAAAACTATCACCAGCTGATGGAGCGGTCTTCGCCTTTTTCGATACCTATTCACCCTTCGCAGAAAAGAAGATATCGAAAGCATCTTTTATTACGTGTAATACTACAAATAAGATTATAAAAAATATAGCATTTATTAAATAAACAAAAAAAGAAGTAAAATATTATAACGATTACACACGATTACAATTTGCAATGATCCTAATTAGATTATATCCATTTGACTAGCGTAGCAGCCAGAACGGTCTAGTATCTGGATAAATACCTGGTAGTTGGTATTAATATATCTCATAGTTTCCTCGTGAATTTCAAATTATTTGATTTACCAAAGGATCAAAAGTAACCCTGCCGTACCAGCTAAGAGTTTCCTTTGAAATGTAAAGCGTATCTGGTACACACAAGCAAAACTTCAGTCTGTTTCATTTTTCAATTTCGTTTTAAAATACTTTTATTTTTGCTTTCAGATTATTCTTTCATTCCCGTTTCGCCGAACGTCAAAAAGGAAATTTTACTCAGCACCATTGTCACCATTTCCACTGCAGAAGCTTCAACACAAACCTTTAATCTGCATCCTTTATAAACGCTATCGTAATGTCAGAATTATCAAAGTTTAAATTAACGTGTACTGTGATAAGCGACGCACAAGACGTACAATAAACAGAACGATATTTAATCTCATTCGCACGCCGTTGTCGCCAGCTCTGAAGTCCGAACGACAATAAAGTAATTTAAATACGTGCTCCAACGTACTTTCGAGAAAAGGAGCCAACCAGAAGAAAGATTTTAATTTCTCAAAGAATGCAGTGCCCTATAAATGTGTACGCCTTTACCTGGTGCACTAAGACGTAAAGCTGTGGATTGTAGGTGATAATTATGATGCTGAATTTAAATTTTCTAGGAAATAAGAGAAGGACCTAAAAAGGAATTGCTTCATTTGGTGACTTGCGACAACAAAAGAAAGACGAAATTAAATTATAAAGATCCAAATTTGGACACCCTCAGCTTATAATTTTCTCAATATTAAATGAACAATAACGTGACGACGATGTCAGATTACGAACGGATAAGACTGGTGATACTAGGCGGCGCTGGCGTCGGGAAGAGTTGTATAGTAAAGAGGTTTTTGACGAACACCTACAGCGACAAGTACCGGAGCACGATCGAAGACCTGTACAATAGGGAGTACGATTTGGGCCATATGACGCTGAAAGTGGATATCTTGGACACGGCAGGCGATATGCAATTTCCCGCGATGCGACGTCTGTGCATCGCCACCGCTCACGCTTTCCTATTGGTCTACGCTGTCACCTCGTCGCCGTCGTTCGACTGCACCAAACAGTGCTTCGAAGAAATCCGGGAACAACGAGCCGATTTTCAAGAAATACCGATTGTCGTCGCCGGAAACAAGCTCGACCTCACTTCGACGCATAGGGAGGTGAGGATCGAAGACGTATCGGAATGGGTCTATTGTGAACTCCCCAAGCTCAGGTTTGTGTGTAATTTCTCCCATCATCGCTCGCCTCGTAGACTGACAGAGTGAAAGATTACCAATTCGTTCGATTGCGTTCTTTTTCGAAAGGAACAATGTTTGACTTTTATTACTGTCTTGTACGTTTTCTGTTGATTCTGCTGAAATGCCTTTTTAAGCGGTCCTACTTAAATATAATTAACTTCTCTATATGAAGTGATCCTTTCAGCTGTCATGCTAAGAATAGAGGTAATTCTTATTTTTAATCTCGATAAGAAAACTTCTTGAAGTTCAGGAAGAATCGGCTTCCTGAAATTGCAAATAAAAGCATTTCTGATACATATAGAAACAAAGTAAGAATTTTGCCTTTGGAGAAACTATTTATGTAATTGCAAGGTTATTCTTTGAGGTGTGGCAATAAAGGGTTTTATTTTCCATAATCATTATTTGACATACATACATGGAAATATATTGCCTACAATGAAAAGAAAAAAAATATATTATCTAAAACTTTATCAGGGGTATCAAAATAAAAAACTAAATAGGTGGGATCTTGCAAGAGTTTTACAATCACTATTAAAATTAAAGCCAAATCAAACAATATCTTGGTGCCAAAAGCTATATACAAGTTATTATTTTATATAAAAAACCTAAATTTAACCCCGAGCCTATTTTCAAATTGGCCAAAAATAATAATTTCTTCACCTAAATATAACGGCCGAAATCCTCAAATCCTTCAAATTTGATATTCTTCCTTAAATCTTCTTTATAGTTTACTTATTTTCCAAATAAATTAGTTCTAAATCATTCCGTTTTAGTAAACTTGCGAAGTTATACAGTGAAAGCGAACTGCTTTAACATAGAAGATAATATGGATGAAATTATTGTACAATTTCTTGCGTAACCATATTGTTTATAAAAAAACTAATTTGGACAATCTGTACCATAATTAATTAATTGCAATGAAGTTCCATAATGTAGAAGTAGAAGTAACTACAATTAACAAAACAAGTTAAAACGAGAGAAAATAATGACGAAAGCTAAGAACCAAAGTACAACAAATGCAGGATATAATAACAATAAAAAACAAGAATACCAGTTTGGCAATTGTTATGATTACTTTACTTAGCAGCGAGCTCTTTAGATCAATCAAGTTGAGTAACAAAAAAAAAAATAAATTACCAAAACTTTATGGCTTCATATCTCTTCATATTTCTTAAATTAAGGTGTAACCTTCCCCAAAATGTAAACATATATACTGTGTTCTATTTAAAATAAGAAAACTGACGCCATTTCCGGTCATACCGAAAATGCAATGGAACTGTCGACAACGGTAAAAGTTACAAATGTAGAAATCGTCGTACGCTTTCACGTTCAATTTTAAAACACTTCCGGTCCTGCCCGCAGGTCCAGTTTACATGAAACAAAAGACAACACTTTTGTCTATTAGCGGCGGAAACAAGGGTAGTTGCGTTTAATTTTACTCAGTTTTGGCGAACCTTCTCAACTCGTGTGTCGACGGAATCCGATCGTCTAGGAAGGGAGCAAATCCTCGTTTGCCCAAAACGTTGGTTGGGGAACAGGGAAAGATGTACCTAAATAAGTTGTTAACGTGCATTGTAACGTTAATGACGAAATTACGAAAACGAACACGGGTAAGTTTTGCGACGTTGCAGCACAGGCATAGTCCTGCCAGTAGAACCAAACCTCATGTACAAGGACAATGCGTTAGACAATCTTTCAAAATTTTTTCAATCACATCTTCCATTGTTTATCTTAGAACTGTCTACTTCAAAATTAAAATAAGCGTCCCATTAGACCCTTAGTTTGTATACCAGACGTTTCAGGTCAACGAAATTTCAATTAACTCCATTATTATTATGATTATCATTAGAAGATGAATTATAAGTGGTCTTCTCAGAATGTACATGAGACACAAAAATAAGTTAGGAAGAGGCTACTAACGGTGCTTCGCCTCGCAAACTTCCAGCTGTATCTAAAGAAAATATAAACAATAGTGAATCTCAAATAATTATACAGCTTATCAACCCCTCCCAAACAACAATTTAAACTCCAAATTTAGCCACTCTCTGTCCGAGGATGCAATAAAGTGATGTTAAGTAAGAGCATGCGGTACTTTTGCTGCTGGCTATCCTCAAAAATAGAAATTGTCACCAAACACAGTTAAACGAATAATACCGAATTTGAATCGCTCAAGGTAAAAGTTTTAAAACATAATTCTTGTGAACCTATTTTATGAATTATTTTTATTATTAATTATCTGAACAAATGAAGACAAATTTACAAGAAGTGGAGTGCTCAATAACCACAATTCAAATTGTTGCAGCAACGGAAAAATTGGATGTTTCATCAATGCTGAATAGTCATGACTAGCTTGTACATCTCAAACGTTAGACTGAATTTTAAAAAATTACATAAGCTACATTCTCATTATAACAAAATTGTGCTGTAACCCCTACTTTCTTGAAAATCTTGAAAAGAATCAATTTTAGATATGAATATGAAATTCTTTTTGCAACAATTAATTCCGATTTTAATAGTATCTTATACCGTCAACAATTCCGCAAAATTTCAAGTTAAACACTTTCTCAGTTATAAAAGTTTACATGCACTCGTCTGTTAAAAATTATCAAAAAAGCCAAATATTTCAAATATGGTTAGTAATAAGGACATCAAACAAACCTTAAAATTGAATTAGGAATTCAAAAATGTAATAATACATGAGCGTTCCGTTTAAGATAACAAGGTTTATAGCTACTTCCGGTATAACCGGAAGTGTCAGATTATTAAGAATATTTTAGTTCAATGGTATACATCAGTTTTAATATACTGCCAAGTTTTCAGAATTCTCCAATGTGTATTTTTTCATATGTCGATGGATGCAGTTCCTGATAAGACATCCTGTAGAGAACCACAGACACCAAGCAAATTGGTGTCTGTGGTCTATCTCCTCTACTTTCCGAAATTTTCATACTAAACATCAGAAAAAAATTATTCGCTTTGGACTAAAACATTCATTTAAACCGATATAAACCGTTCCGAACTTTAAAAAGTTCAACACTGTTTACATTTACTCGATATATTATACTATTTCACATATGTACACACAATTTCTCATATGTAAACATAATTTGTTCACAACAGATAGGAAGCGATTGATCTCTACATAATTTCAACGCCATTCGCAAGGGGTATAGTTTAATTATACAAATTCGGCCATCGACAATAAATCTCTGAAAATTTAATTAAAAAAAATGGAGATATAGTAGAAAATTCCGCTTACAGGACGGGATGCGAATGACAAGCTAATTTTTTTCCGAATACACAAAATTGGCGATAAATCAAAATTTGAAAACGAAAGTTATAAAAGAAAAATTGGCTTCACTTCAAATTTAATAACGGCAACAATAAGAAAGTTCTTAGCGAAGACATTTTTTTACATTCGCGTTCATAATTAACAAAAAAAGCCCTCGAGACTAAAGAATAATGAACAATCTCAGTGAGAATGTCTGCTGTTAACATCGATTTAAACCTTTGAAAATAACGAAGGTAGAAAAAAGTTAATTGAGCTATTACGAAACCCAGATATCACTAATTTAGCACTTTTTATTGCCCCGGATAGAGTGCTTGTAACCGACACGGAATATTCAAATAAAGCGGGGAGGTAATAAAAAATTTCTAGTAACTTGAGGGAGTGAAAAATGAACTTAGACTTAGCACGGGAGTACGTTATTAATACAGTTGGCAAAGAAATGGTCATAAATTTTCTGAGATATGTACATCCGCCGCCATTAGTACATCTAGCAATTTAATCTATTGTTCAAACTTCAAGTGTCACTTTAGAGTTATGTTTTCTGGGTCATGTGTTCTAAGCTGAAAAAGATATTAAGATAATGTAGCAATGCTGAATATGTCGTCACGGAAACACTGGAAGCATGAAGCGTATATGAGAAGTAAACATATTAAATGATAGCAGCACAATAGAGGCATTAGAATTAAGTACAGTTCTTAGGAT
Organism: Marronus borbonicus; assembly: GCA_902655005.2. Lineage (NCBI taxonomy): Eukaryota > Metazoa > Arthropoda > Insecta > Coleoptera > Scarabaeidae > Marronus > Marronus borbonicus. Next base: position 2,380,261 of record LR737385.1, read on the forward strand.
AACGCCATAATTAGAGATATTAATTCTTTTAGTATCACTATTATTTACCTCTTTTACATCAATCACTGAAACTCTGGAATAATCATCGAGCGCAATTTAAAATCGTAAAAACAAGAAAACCCGGAATTTTAGAGATTTGCGTTTTCTCTCGTTGCGCTTAATTCCAGGAAATAATCTATTTCAGCTCTATAGCTAGCAAGTTATCCATATTTGAAGTTAATTAGAAAAAAATTAATCCAACGGTAGCTTTTTTTTGCTACTTGACTTCATTTTGTAACTATTTATTGTCATTTGCAGTGAACCATAACCTTGCAATTCCCAGTAAACAGACGCGATTCTTCTAACGCTTTGCAACATGGAAACATACGAAAAAAAGGTAATAAAGAAAATCGTAGCGACACAAGTCCGCAAATGAAGGCTTCTCGTGGATAACATTCATTTCCGCAGCGTTGACGGCCACTGTAACAGCCTAGGGAAAATAAAAGTATGTTGAAAATTCCGAATTGGATCAAAAAGTTTGCGTTGTATGTCATTTGATGGTTACACGGAAATGGCGTTGTTTAGGTTTTATTTATTTGCGTGTTTCTTTTTGTCAGTTTTTCATTGTTTACGAGGAAAGTCTACCGTTGTGTAATAATCCGATATTATTTTTTTTTCAAGTATTTTTAGTGAGATACTCACTAGATCAAATTGAAAGCTTTAATTTAGATGAATATATTGTACAACAAAATATTAAATTAATTATCAAATTAAGTGATTTGTCAACAATTCTCGACTAATCTCGAACTCAATCAAGTATTAACTGAAAAAATGCAAATTTATGGCACAATGTATTACTTGTGATAAGTACTTCGTAGTTTTTTTTACAACTGTGAATAAAAGGAAAGAAAGTAAGCCTGATTTAGGTTTCGGTGATGTACCCGGATTGATTTAAAATAGAGGAAAAAATGTTAAGTAACTCCCAAAATCCAGCATTACTTTATATTTAACTACTTCGTATCACGAGAAACTGATTCTAGCATTCTTTGCTACTTAAATAAAAACGTTAAGCCTAAGAAAAAGACATTTATTTAAACAAAGCGTAGATGATTAAAGAACGAAAAAGACATTGAAACAATAACAAGAAACATTCCGTGTTAAACATAACGCAAGAGTTATTGCTTAGCATAAACAGAAGTTCAAAACTTCGGATCGATCAAGGCAAAAATTCAAAAACGTAGTTCTTGCGAATATTATCTGGACAAATAAAAACAGAATAAAGAAATGAGCTGCCAAACAAGCACAATTCTCATTACTGGATCAATTCAAATCTCCGCGTATTTAGAAGAGAAACACACAACCTTTAATTAATTGTTCCCTAATGGTCATGACAAACTTGGATATTTCTCTGTTTTTCACAAAGCTTGTACCTATTTCAATCTTCTATATCAATTGAACAGAACCGCTGAAATGACTAAAAGTAATTCAATGAGATGCAAACCGCCCTAATGCGCTGCTAAACAAATTAATTGCTAAATCACACGTTCGAACAGACGTGCGGTTACAGCGCTAACTTGTTCACGAGGATGTTAAATCATGCAGATGCGAACGTATTCGCGTGAATCAGTTTCTCAGTCTTGGGTTGGATGTGATCAAGTGCCCGGATAGTTATTGCCAGCGATCTGGTACAACGTATTTTATGCGCAAGTTATGCATCTAGAAATAGATTGACGCAGTCTATCGTTGTTGATTGTATTAAGCACTATAAGATTGATTGTTTAAGCACTAACACACTTGGATTTGCTTGGAAAATAAAACGTAATTAGCCGAATACGTCTTCACTTGACGACGATTTGAACTAATCAGAAAAATTGTGGCAGTGTCCTCTTCAAAAAATACAAACTGCAATATCTCATCCGGGTGTGGATGGATGTTAGCGCCCGTATTGTCACAGTCAGTAAAGATGCCCAATTAAAAGGATATTACAACTTGTAAAGCAACTATTTGCTTTATTAGTCCAATTATATTTTGGAACGACCAAACTAAATCAACATCAACATCATTTGCTTTAAACAGCAATTTTCTTTTTGCCCGTAGATTTTAGTCGAGCAACCATAGTTTGGTTAACTAAATGGAAAATGGAAATATCTCGCACATAATCTTGGACGACTTTTTTTTTCCATCCGATTAGACCCTACTCACACAGAACCAACATACACTATTTAACTGTAGTTTGGTTGTTTAAAGTAATTGGATATTCCTGTGACATAAGAGTACAAGATCATGTACTAAATGATCAATTTTTATAAAAGATTATAGTAATATAAGGCGTTTATATCAACACATAACACACGGCTTTTATATGGCACCAAATGATTTCCCCAACTTTCAGTCTATTTGGCCCTATTCATATTAGCTAAACTTCATTCAAGGCTTTCTCATTTCTTCTATTTATTCTCATTTCTTCTATTATTTCTTCTACCTTAAGCATTACATTGGTAACAGCGATGACTAATCCACCCTAATCTACAGTACCCATAAGGTCTATTGTAGGCGGACCATGTAATTCTAAACATACCCAAATTTCATTCTGCCGATTTCCAGAACTTTGCTAAGCAAGACCTTTCTCGCAGCCTCTAGCATCACGAAAGGTCAAGATGTTTCCTTAATCGTTTTTGTCAAGTTCTATAAGCTTGCTGACTCTGGCTGAGCAACATAAATGCCTTCGCATGAAATAAGTTTGTTGTATCGTCTCAGGTTCAAAAAACTTTCTGTTTAGCCAAGCGCCTAACTCAGTATTCTGGTTCAATTCGAGTCTGCACAGCTGCCGTTTTAACATGGGCCTTGGCCTTCAACGCCAATGTATCCAGATGATGACAAACTTTTTATATTATTTCAGGTTCTAGTCTTTTCTAGTTTCAATTTTCGCAAACGAAAAGATGTACCTTTTGTATTTTCCAACTTTTAGTAAATTATTCTTCAAACTTCCAGAACAAAGTATTGCTCCTGGACTCTTCCATATTCTACAAAATAAATACTAATAGTGGTAATAGCTCCATATTCACTTTGTCGTTCACTACCTTACTTCCCTCGAATTGTAAAAAAAGGTCTTACTCAACACGTATATAAGGATATAATGAAATTAAATCATACGTTCCCTGAAAACTCTGATTATTCTAAAACCATGACAACGTTTACATGCTCAATTCCGTGCATTTAATCATTTAAAATGCCGTCATCAACGACGCCTGACGTAACATCGTAATTAAATTTTAAAGTCCCATTAGCGGCGCCGTAGGACCTTCTTGACGAAGACGCAAAGTGTCTATAAAGCAATCGGTCTCCATCGATTCCTAACGCGTCCCCCAGCATATTAATACTAGCGAAAATACAATTGTGTAGAGCCCGTATACCCTCCCAAGGATTATTCCTTTTCATTAGATATTTACAATAAGTTTATATGGGAGGGTAGAAATGGTTAGAAGTACTGTCCCCAGCTGATATTATTCAGACTAAGAACCGACTTATTTATTAATGGCTTAGTTTAGTATTATCCAAGTTCTGGCTGAGAGGATATTTGTGGAAATTGTGGAAAAATTCTATCAGTTAGAGAAAGTATGCCAATACCATTGTTTAGAGGATTTATTGCTAAATTAAGTTTTATATAAAGTGAAATATTGTATATTTAATTTTTCCATAGTGTCACTTGTTTTGCTTTGTTACTTATAATACATTTGAGACGGCCAAAAATTTAAATGTTTCTTATTCCATCCGATATATGTCACTCAGTCGAACTAGCAATAAATTTTGTCGTAGACTTCAAATATTGATCCACTGGAAGACAAAAAGCATCAAAGCAAGTAATTGTTTACTTAGTATGTTATGAGAAACGTTAATTGGAGAAAAAAAATAAGCTCCTCCTAAGCCAAAAATTCTTACGAATTGCATAATTATGTCCGTTCTAATATTCTGGCGAAATTACCGCTTTACAAGTCCTAACATCCTGGATGCGTAAATAGTTAAATAATAATATAAGTATAATAAAAGTTCTCTTATTTAAGCTTTTCATAACCCTCTTAGACTGTGATAATTATTTTGTGGAAACGTATCGTAATTTTAGAAAAACAACTTCCCCAGATTCAGCTCAGATAGAGTTTACAATGTCTTTGGGCCATCTTCCTCAACGTAATCTATTGATTTGTTTTGATCTGACTTACTTATTACAGCCAAAGTCAAATCGATACTAATAGCAGAGAATTTACAACAAGTAATTGTCATTAACCTCAAAAAGGCAATGTATACAGTATTTCAGACCTGATTCCATAACGTTCTTAGGCGTCCAATTAGAGTCCACCTTGGTGGATCCACCCAATATTTGGTAAAAATAATTCGTGTCCAATGTTTGCCTCTAAACGCTTGCGCCGAACAACCAACTATTGCCTAATTTCTTTATATTAGGCTGAAGTGTATTCAAGGTTTCAGTATCTCTCATTTTAACTAATTTTGTTAATTGTTGTTTCTTCTTTGCTTTATTGAACTTTACAATAATCAATTAATTACAGTAAAATAAAACACACATTCATTTTTTTAAATTATTTAATTATTACAATAAGAATTATTATAAGGAATTATAATAAGTCTTTGTATTTATTTAATTTAAAATTAATTTAAAACTGCATCTGAAATAAATAATTAACTCACTCACACAAAATTTGTTTAATTTATTTCTTAGTAATTTTTCAATTTGCAAAAAAGTAGATGCCACAATTCAAATACAAAGAAACCCTGAGTTTTTGATTTTATTCTTTTGAAAAAAAGAGTCTCATTACAATAAAAACGAGATATTTATCGTATTGATATTGATAATCTGAAAAATATTTTATTTCAACCAGAATATGATTCCCTGATATTTTATTGAACAAAAAAACTAGAACAAGATATTCCGCTGAAGTATATCCAACAGAAAGAAATGCGATAAACCGACCGTATTAATTTGGATTTGTTTGTTGACGAACCGTCGATTGTTTGGCTTGCGAAATTGCATGGCGTATGGATATTTTTTCAAATGCGTACGATGCCGGATTTCAACGTAAACATAATCAAAATTGAACGCGGTACGGGTTCTATTTATCTCATCACACTTGAATAAATGATTCATCGACGCTCATTTTATTTTCAGGGAAACTGTATACACGACAGCGACAAATAAACCCGAGCCCCAATTAACTAACAAATTTCTCACCCGCAGTTAGAACCGAGGATCCTCGTATCCAACTTTATAATTAATATTGCCGACCGCATTTCGAACTTCGTGTTCTCCTCAACATTGATAATTAAAGTATGTACTCGTCGAAGAGCGGAAGTTGATAACTATTATAGTGAAACCTAGACCGGCGTTTATCTAACGGTATCTTATCAATTACACAGTTGCTAACTAGCGTACTTGATTTAGTTTGGTAAATTATTATTGGTAACGCGACTGAATGCAATGCAACGTACACCGAATATCGACCGCTAGTTATTTTTTCCCTTTAGTAGAAGCCATAATCCAGGATTGCTGAAACATTGAATTTGTCCGTTCTAAATTTGTGGAAATTCGAGTTGCTGCAGTAACGGGAATTGCGCTTGTTTGGCAACTCATTTCTTGTAAACTTGGAATCTTTTGTCCAGAATTAATTCATGCTCTTGAGCCGAAGTTTTTCAAATTCTGTATTATTCGTTTAACTGTATTCAGTGATGATTTTTATTTTTATGGATACCGCACAGCAAAGGTACTACATATACTATTGACATCATTTCATTGCATTCCCCATAAATAATAAAGAAATTTTAATAATCTTCATTCGAGATTGCTAAAGTTGGCTCGGACTTTAAAGGATTAAAAGTGAAGAGGAGTTCAAAGTTAAAAGCCACAAACTAAGATAGTTACTAGGCTTTTACACGAAACCACGTAAATTAGATTGATCGGGAGGAATATGTTTAAGGACGAAAAGGATTTATGCATATCTTTGTTATAATATTCAAAAGCCTGAGATATAGTCGCAGCAGTGGCATAAGCCTCCATATCTTCCGGTAACGGTCAAACTGCCGATTCTTACATTACAGTATTGAAAAATATTCCAAATTCGCAGTGCTCGCGCCGTCAAAGAATGGTCACAGGTCAATAACAAAAACATCTTTAAAGTTGGTCCTGATACCCAAAATATTTTGGAACATTTAACCAGGAAGGTTCACGCCAATGGGAAAATTCCTGAACGTATAGCGGAGTTGTTTGGAGAAATCAGAATGACATAAACAGAAAATCTATTTAATTATTTGCAATAATTTTTTAGATAATTCCAAATAGATGGTAGTCAAGTACATTATTAGAAATAAATTCCTATTTCATTTACGTTTTTCTTCGTAAACCTTTGTCCTACTGATTATTGTTTTTTTGGGAAATGTTTACCATTGCAACTTGCAAATTTTATCCCGCAGGTGAAACGTATATTTCCATATGGTTTTATTTCCATCTTATGAAGGAAAATTTGGCGATACATGATAGTTAAATATATTACCATAAAGAAGATTTTTCCAAAAGATCAATTATTTCATCCTATTTAACTTGTTCCTAGAATGTACATACAATACAATAATTAATTATACACATCACCAAACACTCCTACATATTCAAAGAAAGTTTAACCGGATTAAATCGCTCCATCGCCTTTAAACGGAATATTATTGAAACCGCTCCACTAAATTACTAGAAATTAGGTGGATTGTTCTCTTCGAGTAATGGACTGAGACATTCTCCTTCATTGCTCCTTGCTAGGGATACAGGCTACATGTGTATTCGGAATATGCGTTATTGGAAATATCCATTAATACGAAGGAAAAATCAAAACGGAAACTTAAAATATAAATCAATTATATGTGAATTAATATACAAATACCTTTTAGAACTATAAATCGCGGTTAGCAACGAATGTTCGCTTACTATGCCTTGGTCCCTAAAACGATAAATTAAATGCGGGAAATACTTTGGATGGTAACATTTAGAATTTTCGTTTAATGAACATCAAAAAGTAGTTAATTGAAAAAGTTTTAGCATTTGTTAAGCATGCGTGTTTGGCATGGTTGAATTCAATTTGAAATGAATATTGTCAACTAATGCATGTTTCCCTATGTTCAGGTTCACCTTTTCTTTTTCGGCGAAGTTCACAAGCAACGCTTTGGAACAGACGTCAACGTATGGTATGTAAGATACCATACGTCGATGTCCGTTCGTGTGCCCCAGTACGTCCCAAAATATGTCAAAATACCACCGGTACTTCTGATCAGAGAGCAAAGGGTGTATCACCTGCCGTTTGAAATTTCTGAAAATCGAAATACGAATTTTATGTTGAAAAAATCCTCTTTAAAGTAAAAATTGACGCGTCTAGGCGTTCTTCTCTTTTTGGTCGCCTCTATCTGGTACTTAAAAAAAATTAATAACAAAACCTGGATAATACACGTGAGTAAATCACCTTCATCGCCACGCAATAGGCTTTTTGCTAAATTAATATTTATCAAAAATAATCCACAAAACTTAACGCCCACAATTTTAACACCTATTCGAAGCGAGCATCATTTTCCTTCGTACAAGCTCTAATGCGGACCCTTCCATTTTGTTGAACATTTCTGGAACAATATTTTGTGCAATACCTTAAGAAATTCACCCCGAATTTTTTTAAATTTTATTTCAACAAAATTCAAAAATATTTTTGTATTTTAAGTAAGTCTGCGATACAATAAGAAGGAGTATATTGATGAAAGGTGCTGAAAAGATGTGGATATATCTGAGAAATAGAGATGACAGGTAGGATCAAAACCAGCAATGGTTACAAATGAGTAATTAACAAAGGAAATAGAAATAAAGACAAAAGTGCGCCAAGGAGATGACATTATTTAATACAACGATGGAAGGAATTATCAAAAAATGTAATATAAAAACAACTGTAATAGAAAAGTCCGTTCAAATAGTATTCTATACAGATGATATTGTTGTGATAGCATGAATTAGAAAAAGGTTAGAGGAGCCAATGCATGTAATTAATAAAGAAGTGAAACAAGAGGATTAGAAGTAAATCAAGATAAATCAAAATTCATGAAAATAAACAAAAAAGAGAGCATAAGTAACACCAAATTACTGAGATGGAAACTATGAAGTGGAAGTAGTAGAAAATTTTAATTATTTGGGAACTAGGGTAAATGAAAAGAATGGCAGAAATGAAGAGGTAGATTGTAGGATACAAGCTGACTACAAAGCATATTATAAACATCACACAATGATGAAGAGTAAAAGAGTAAATAAAAAAAGAAAATTAAGACTATATAAAGCTACAATAAGAGTGGCAGCGTACGCGGCGGAAAATATGTGTTTATCAGGCGAAGATTGAAAATGTTCAAAAGAAAAAATAACAAAAAAGATATTTAAAAGCAAAACGTAAGCGAAGACCAATACAGGAGATTAAACTGCAAAGAAATTTAAAATATATTAAAGACCAAAAAAAAAAAAGAAAACGTGTGTACACACCAACACATAAACCGAATGAATGGGAAGCCGTAGCGAGACTACGAGAATAACCAAATGAAGGCCACAAAAGAAACGAGGGGAAGAACAAAGCTAAGATACCAGAGAGGCATTTTCGCTGTACTACTTGAAACTGCAAGAAACACCCAAAGAAATAAAATGTAAATCATTGCTCTGTCACAAATATCGCAAGTTATCTCAATTATCTCAAAAACGAAGGTAGATAGGTATAGGAAATGTGGAAGAAAGTTGACACAAATTCAAAGACATAATAATATTTAGTTCTTCTTGTCTGAATTACCCCGGAAAGGAATTATCTTCCGCCCACGTACAGGTAGATGTGTTGCATAAACATATTTCTCATATTTCTAAAATTCCTCCCTAATATATTCCCTTGAGATGTAATATTGGAAGGCGATAATTATAATGTTTCGCACTGCAGGTAACGTTGGAAGCATCAAAATGCAATTAACGCAGAAGTTATATGAAGCGACGCCATCGCTGCTAATTCGAGTTTGTTCTGAAACAAATGCATACCTCATCGCTATGTGCCAATTCACATTATTGATTGGATTTGATTCAACAAACATGGAATCATATTAAAGTTCATTTTAGTAACACGCAAGATACGTGAACTTCTGTTGTTCTGGATCCTTCTATTACGTCAAAACATTAGAAATAACGATTTTATCGAATCTTGTAAATATTCTTTTATCTGATACATCTTGTAGATTTTCTCTACCTTTCTACAACCGAAGCAAAAAAGAGAGCTTCTTGCTACGCCACTGCCGAGCGCCATTGATTATTGGCAGTGTGTTCGCGTAGGTAATTTACCTCTTTTAATAAAAAACAGGAAAAACCAAGGCCCGGCGGCATCCTCCATTATCTACCCTAACATTTGCTCCTATACCGTTTTATTGTGATCTCATGCCGCTTTTTCGATATTGCGTTACAAGATCAACACAATACGTTGATCGTATTAGTCGAATTCTGTATGCAGGGAAACGCGTTGCGGATGTTTGTTATGTAAAGAAGATCGTAAGGAATTATAAAAGTTGGGAATGTCTTCTTATTCCCTACATTCATAAAATACTAACGAAACTCAATTTCGTGACTTTCCACATACTTTTATCAAAGACCTGGCAAGCCTACTTGCTACCAAGAGATCTATTTTCTAGCTGTAATAAAAATACAAGCTAATATTGACTCCATTATTACACCGCCCGGCAAAATTATGGAATAAAAGTAAAAGCAATTTGTTTTACGAAGAAGTCTTCGGACAGGTCAATTTTACTTTCTAAAACTAAAAATTTTTGCATCCATTTTAAGTTTATCTTTATTTCCTTTCCTGTTTTCAAATAATTGCGTCATCGACATTTTTTTTAATGACAATACCCGATCCTTTTTTATTTAAATGGATCATTTAATTGTCTCGGCGGCACCATCAAAATTTTAATACCTCACGTAATAACATTTTCGAATAAAAGTCTTTTTTATGAAAATACCACATCATAAAGATTTTTCAAATGTGGACATGCGAGATATAGTATGTGTTTATGCATAAGAAAATTATCGAAGCCCTCCTGCTGCTCAAATTATATCCGAACAGAGACAACCTCATTACAGGACTTTTAAAAATACCAAACCGAGGGATGTCCTATAACTGGAATAGGCCATACTTCAGTTCCCATTTCACTCCGTTGCTGAACTTATTGCTCGAAGATCTGCCTCAAAGAATAGAATTATTACGGATAAGACGAATGCAAATAACAATTTTGTTAGAAACATTTTTTTTGTGATGAATCCACTTTCACACCCAGAGGCGCTTTTATTTGCAGAAACTGCCACTGTTGGATACTGAAAATCTACATCTCGTCATTTCATATTTACAATTTCTCCAAATTACGGTTTTTTTGAAATGGCACGGTTGAAATTACACCAAAGAAGATACGTCGTTCATGCAGTTTGACGCCCCACAACATTTCTGCTTAGTGGTGCGAAATTATTTAAATATGTATAATGCATTCCTTCATAGATGGATAGGACGATGAAGTGAATTTCCATGTCCTGCTGGGGGTCCTCGTTTTAACCCGCTAGATTTTCATTTGCGGGGACATATGAAGACACTAGTGTACGCTCAAGAGATTAATACCCGATAATAATTATGACAACAAATACAAAATGTTGCGAATTTTGTTACAAATTAACCAAACACATAGTAGAAATGTCTTTCGGGTGATGTCGTGTAGTTGATATTTAACTTGACGTTTCGCTGACTATCCTGTCAGCTTCTTCAGAAGATTTCTAAAGACTACATCACCCGAAAGACATTTCTACTATGGATTACGGTCGTGAAAGCCTACACTCAACTAACCAAACACATTTTTCAGGATTAGGACAAATTTTGGAACAAACGAATTCAAAAACGTGATAAAGCCAATGGAGGCTACCTTGAAAATTTATTATATCTGTTGATTATTTTTATTTTGTTACAAATGGTTCAATACATTTTTTTCAAACCTAAATACGTTTATCTTTAATCGTTTTATTTTTCTTAAAAACACCCTGTACCTCGGTTATTAATCATTCATATATTCATATTATTATGAAATATTTATTAACAAAAACGGGATATTGTATACACTAAAGTCAACAAGAAATATAACAAGATTGTTGACGAACTGATGTCAAAGGTCATTGGTGGTAGCAACTATAATACTAAGTCTTGCTTCTCCATTCGCAGCTGCTTCGAGCATTTTTATTTTTTATTTATACTACAAGGCATTGTCCTTAAAATTAAAATAAACTAATTTTAGTATCATTGTGGTGTACTTTGAGTCAGCAAAAAGTGCGATACCAAGATATTTATTGGTCTGTGGAAAATTCTCTTAGTTCATTCTGTAAGATTTTTTTTAGTAGAATATTTCTGATGGAAGTCGGCCAATCGAGACAATTGGACTAAACTAATTGTTTTATAGAATAATATTGTTAACATTTTATAAGTGAGGCCTACATAATCTGGAGGTGAGTGCAACGCAAGGCAACGTATTAGAAAGATATCTCAGCCTCACTCCGGGCTATGTTTATAATATAAATCACTAGCGGAGAATCGTTTTGCGATCGCAATCGAAGAGCTTTGGTAATACTTTTCATGCAACTTACAACAACTAAAAAACCCTAAAACTATTCATTCAATTCCATCTCTACATTAAATAAATCATGCGTATTCTGTCAAAAAGACAACCTATGTACATCATTTCCAGTTGATATCCACGATTTGATCTCACCCGTTTCCCACGTTGCAATAAACCTAAACTGATTACATTGTCGCTTTTCAGGGTGAAGGTCCTCGAATGTTCGGCCAAAGACGATATCAACATAAAAGAAATATTTCGCAGTTTCCTCTCACTCTCGAGAATCTTTCCGAAGGATTCCGACGATTCCACAGGTCTGAAGCGCCGCTCCAGCGCGTACGTTTCAGCGAGCAAAGGCGGCCGACGGGCGGCCAGTCCCGCAGTGGACAAAGAGAAGAACAGCTCGACATCGACGGCGGAGAGCAGCAATTCGCTAGAAACTCGTTCGAAACCGCGCTCTCGCTCGCTCATTCGTCGCGCCAGCCGGAAGACCAAACAGCAAATTCGAGATGCTCACAACGGCGTAGAGGAATGTTCGGTTTCGTAAGAAAGTCGTGCGAAGAGGGATAGGTTTTTTTTAATTGAAAAAAAAATTAAATATATTGAGATAATTGCGATGACGCGAAGTGATAAAGAATACGCTTGAAGACACAATTTATTTAAAAAAAGAAAACAAATTTAATATTATAAAAGATTATTATAATTATCCATAAATTTATTATTGTAGACGTTAAAATATTTGGCTTGGTCGTGGTTTTCGTATAGAATTTTTTTCTCACGTATAAATTGTAATGTAAATAGAGAAATGTATATGGAAGAGATGATATGTAAGGAAATCAAACGATGAGCAGCGAATAAAATTTCAAGACATCCATACGAAACTACAAAATGCGCATATAACCACGTCAAAAATGATTCGACGAATTGGACGTGTGGAGTTTGTTATTATTGACGTTATTTTGATTTGCAAAAGTGATAAGTAGCATATATTTGATGACAGAGAAAATGTATTTGATACTGTTTTTCTTTTCATATAAGAGCAACAAAGTGATAAATCTTACAAGGCATAAAACAAGGAAAGTATAATATAAAAAAAAATTGTGGACGTCAAACTTTCTCTAAATAAACAACTTTAAGTAGACTGTTTTTATGCCGAAAAGTTTCCTCTAGATTAACAATTGAAAAATACACAGCTTCCTTTAGTTAATAAAGTTTATTAATTATTCCTTTAGACATTTTTACTTAATCAAAACAACACTTTGCCGTCTACACAGCACTTTAAATAAAAAGTAAGGGTATGGGCGTTTAGACTTCACTTGACAGTTAATTTGATAAATGAATCTTACGTAACAGTGGTTATAAAGGTAGCCCATTCTCTTTTTTAGGATGTTGCAATGATAGATGTCCTCAGCACCATAGATCATTGAAATAGGAAAACATCTCTACATTCCGTAGATTCATTCAAAATAATGTATATTGGAGAATTGCCAAATCGCAAATGGGAGGTCAATTACAACACTTTTATTTCCTCGTCTATTTCCGTTGTGTAGTACAATGTACCGGGTGGCCAAGTTAGAATGGCAGCCAGTTATATTTTAGAAACTAGAAGCTTTCGGGTAAAATCCTTTTTTAGTAAATGTGGCCAAAAGAAAATTCTGGAGATAATTTTGGAGTTTGTAAGATGACCAATAGCTGATAAATTTAAACGAACTAGGCTTGCTGAGCTAATCAAATTTATTTTTATCAAATAGTTTAATAAAAGAGATATTTATCTTTGAAATAGAGTATATTTTTATTAACCTTTACTTTTAAATGTTGTCGTTAATATCTCCGGTTAGAGAAAGGATATCGAGTGGCGGTTTCCGCTGAGATCTTAAGTTTTTAATTTCCCACTTTTTCGTTTGCAAAGAAACATATCAGTTTTATTTAAAATTTATGCGAAAACCCTCTTTATTTGTTACGAAGTCAGATAAGAACTACACCAAAACTGTACTTGATAAATCAAATAAAGCTCAAAGCTCTTTTAAACGGGAGTAAGTTGTTAGAATCGGTTAAGCTTGCAGGAGTAACCAGTATTTATTTAAAAAAGCAATTGACGATTCTCCACAACTTCAGTTTAGAAGATATAACAAAATGTATTTAACGCAAAAGAAACTTAATTAGGCTGGAAAATCATTTCCAATATTTTTTTGCCACATTTATTTAAAAATATAGAGCTCTGAGATTACTAGTTTCTGAGACATAGGCGACCGCCATTCTTTTTTGGCCACCCGGAGCACAGTATGCAACGAAATACACGGGAAAATCGAGCTCCGTAAGCACAGTGCAACAGCCGCCACTAGCAAACATTAAACCATCGTCGCATTCCTCATCATTCAAGTTATTTCATTAATTCGGGATAATTGTTTCGGGAATTCGTAGAAGAAACTACTGAGAAAAGTGGCGCACAGTGAAATTACATTGCGTGTACAACGTATCGTAAACTTGGGTATATTACAGCTTTTCTTCGCATTTTCTTCGACCGACGAAATCGTCAGCATATCGTATATAAGTAGCTTTAGCCTCAAGGTATCCAATGACGCTTCGATGTTGGTGTTTACGAATAAGCGACTCATCGGCGAAAGAAATCCCCTCCCAATTTCCATCTGACCAGTAGTCATTGCTTTAGGTATGGAGTTACGTATCGCTCTCCAAAAAAAAAAGTTGAGACGCGCAGAGAACGTCAAATCTGACGCTAATAAGATAGTTTTGCTTGCTTGCAACAAATGGGGAACTTAATGCGAAGCATAAGACATTCTAGAGAAGCTTCATCTAGGAGTAGGAATTCCAGTTTCTCACTTATTGCATGTTGAACACATTCGTAGCGGAACAACTATTGTATTGCTGACATGTAAGGTAGAGCTTTAAGAAATTAAAATCAAAACCAAAACAATACATATTATATATAAATCGTAACACTGCCAAATTTTATCTTACACTATACACATATCACTAAAAAGAAGATTTATCCTGCAATCAAAATTTTTAAAGTAAAGACAAAAATCAAATAATCCAAGAACTTAACATTTTCCCTGTCATCAAACTAGAGATTGCACAAGAATGAGAAATTAATTTCCTTTTAAACTTGTGATATTTTTAATCTCCCATTTTTAATTTAGTTAGAGATTAAATGCAAAGATGTACATAAGTATACCCTAGATTTAAACAAAAAACTGATATTTACATAATATAACTTTTTTTATTTAATATATGAGCCCAATAATAAACAAAAAAATGTATTAGAACCAAAGGACCTATCTTTAATAGTCCATGTGCCGTAGTAATCGAGTTTAATGTATTTTATCCGTTCATTTGTTACATACATACATCCAGATGGATATTCACACACTAAATTACAAAACATGTAGCTAAATAAATTAGGCAAAAATGAGCTCATCAATAATGTGTTAATATCTATCCACATTAGTGTGTGATTTAAATTTATAAATAAAATGGTTAACATGTTACACCCTATCCATATAATAGTTGTACTGTTATTATAGACTATTGCATTAGGTAATTGATGTCCGTCATTCTGCGCTGTTATTTTGAAAGGCGCATTTATACTGACGGTGTTGAAGATGATACATGTTATTATGTATAGTATTTCTCGTATATAAATGTTATTTTTTAATGAATATCTAAACGTTTATTAATAACCGTCCCAAAGGAATTATGTAATTGTTGTAGTGTAGTTCAACTTTGTGATGTTCTCGCGGAACGTAATGGTAGCAAGGTAATATAAAGTAATATGCTCAATTAAAAGAAAAAAAATTTCATCGACATTATTTGCATTCATTTTTATTAATAATCCAATAAAATTCTCTTTAAAATATCGTTTATTTACGTTATTGCGTTAAAAAATAATTTGTTTACTACTGTTTGGCAGCATTGATCATAATAGTGTAGAATAGAACGTAAAAATTTGCTTAATTTCTTATATCACCAATAGAAGACAATTATTGAACATTAACGAAATTCTACGGAGACCTAGTGCAACGAAGTTCAATTACTTTCCTCAATTCCTTTACCTCTCTTCTCCAACCTATTAATGGTCCTTATATCCTCGTAGATCTGCTCTTCCCGTCTTGTTTTCAGTCTCCACTTAAGCATTTTCTTTATTAGGGAGTCTTCATCTCTTCTTTGGACGTAGCCAAAACATTTCAGCCTTTGGGATTTTATAAAGATTACGATGTCCTCCGCATCTATCAGGTCTCGTAGTTCCTGAGTCTCCTCAGAATTTTGCGTTCCATTATTCGTAGCTCTTCTTCATCTTTCTGTGTGAGGCTTATTGTTTCCGTTGCGTATGTTACGACTGGATTAATTAATGTTCTTTATACTCTTATTTCCGTGTGCTTGCAAAGCATTTTGTTCTTTAGTCGTCTTTGGTATTTCCAAAAGAGCTTTTTGCTGGTAGGTATTAGGGCTATTGTTTTGTTGATCCCTACGCCACGTATCGCTTCAGCAAGCGCTATGTTGAATGACTTTATTGATAAGCTGTTCCCTTGCCGTACTCCTCTTTTTAAGTTTATTTCCCTCTTCCGTTCACACTATTTCTACTGCGTTCGTAATCGTTTTTTACCATTCGCAAGACAGGCTACCAATGGAAAAACATGGAAGGAAATCAATATTTTCTCTATTAGTTTACGTATTCTGCGTTTCTCCATAATTTTTTATTAGCTCATGCTTTATTTTGCCTGAGGTAAATTTTCGAAAAAATCTTTTTCTATTATTTCAAAATAATTACGTCGGAATTACCAAAGAAATCGCAAACTTTAGCAATATTAAGCATGACCGAACTGGCATGACTACCAAACGGAGTTTAGAAAGCATAAAAGTATTTAGAGCATCTTTTTTAAAGAAAGCATATTGTTACTCCATTGGCGAATATTTATTTCGTTCATCAAGATTCTACCAAATCCATTTAAAAATATAATTAAACCAAAATCACTGTTTCAATTGACACCCAATGATTCCTATCTAAACTCTATTAAAGATAAAACTGAGTAGACGTTATATTACCTTGAATCATTACTTTCGTACAGTGTGTATAATGTTACGTGTTTCTCATTTCGGTTTAAAACATTGACAACCAGACAAGAACATTTTGCGGGTACAGTGTATATAAAATTATTATAACTTCAATGTTTTTAGATATTTGCAAGTAACTATTAGGAATTGATTTGTATGTATCTAGACGTATGTTGTTCGTTAAATTTAAGTAGCTATGAACACTCTACTTTACCCTAAAAATATGTCTTTGTATATTTGTAGACAAGAATATATTGCAAGTCCAAAGATCTGTTTGAAGGCCCCATACGAAGAAGAAATGATTATTTCCATTTGCAGCTGACTTACTTTTATAGTAATCCATTTTTACTTATAGAAATAAACAATTCTAAAGCAGTACTTAGCTTCGTTATAGAGCTTACAACTCTTATATAATAAACTGACGTAAACGAGAGGATGGTTTAACTAGAAGTAAAAGCAAAGGAAATCTGCCCGAATGAATTATATGAATATTGTCGCTTCTGAAATTAAAGTTTTGACTAGATCCAACTAAACTATTAGTGAAGTATTTCACATCTGATGCATAACTTTGACCACTCGTAAAGCAAGTACAAATTTGCTAGTCGAGAAATAGTTATAAAACTGTATTTTTTG
This sequence comes from Marronus borbonicus, assembly GCA_902655005.2. NCBI lineage: Eukaryota > Metazoa > Arthropoda > Insecta > Coleoptera > Scarabaeidae > Marronus > Marronus borbonicus. The sequence goes on from LR737385.1 coordinate 2,397,631, forward strand.
GAAAAAGCTTGCCTTTATCTCACTTTTCACCAAGCCATCTTCGATTATTAGCAGTAGTATGCAGCGTACCTTCGAAATTAAGAAAATATTAGCACATACTTGTAAAATGCACTAATTTTCAAAGTTAATGTATCATAAATTATACAAGGCGATTGCCGAAAAAAAAACACTACAGTTCTTTCATATTGATAAATTAGGTGTTCCGTTGTGGCGTGACTTTACTAATATTTCTAATCGTAAGTACTAAATGTGTAAGGCTAGACTCGCCGAATAGAATTTGTGTGCTTACTATTCTAGATAGAAGGAATTTTCATCTTACATCGATTCTATACTCCATTTGCGCGTGAGTATATAAGCCAATTAAGGCGCTGTGTCCATGTCTATGAATACGAGTGGTGTTGATTGAAATTCCCAGCTGATTAAAACGTTGGCGTTTACGTACAAATTTTGTAAAATACGTATTTTGTAACAATGGAAAGATATTAACTCGCCATCAGTAACATTCGATTTTAAGCATAGTTTAAATGAAAAGTTTGGTGTAATTCGAGATGCGAATGTCATACATTTTTGAAATTGAAACCAAACCCCTATTCATACAAACCTAGTGGGGTCAACTCACTTCCGGTTATTCCAGGCTTTGTAGCACTTGCCTTACATCTGTCCTACATATTTGAACTCTAAATGCAATTTTAAGTAAAGTATATGTAAAATTCCTTACACCAAAAATAAAATTGTTTTGAGTTATTCAGTGATATCACAAAAACGAACATTGCAAAATGTCCCATTCTCACGAACGTCCCTATACTTTTTCAAAGCGCCTTCGGAAATTTGTAGCTTAAGTTTCAATATGTCGTTCTGCAAATTATATTTTTTTGTCTCGCATTAACTGTGGTAGGCTTATTTAAATTTGTAAGTTTTTAATAGAAAATTTGTAATTTTAATTTTAATAAATAAGTAATATAGGATAGATAAGATAAAATCTACAGAACGAACTGGTTTGACAAGGAAACTAAGATTTAGATTATTGGACAATTTGCTTTGCTATCACGGCAAACAAATTATTTAATTTATTTCGAAAATTTTACATGGATTGTGCCAGAGCAATCTTAAAGATAAAAGAAACATCCTGAAAAACGCATATTGTCTATCGATAAATTTAAAAGAACTTATCGTAACTCATTAATTCGATAAAGTGGAGAAATAATTCCGATAACAAAGAACGAAAATGAAAGATGCAGAATATGACAGCAATACATCATTTTTATTACAACAATTTAGAATTGAGATTAGGCAGAGCGTCAACTATTAGGATTACGTTGTCTAGCAACGAGATCATTGGACCAACCTGGCGTACAAGAGCCAATTTCCCAACCAACTTTACATAACGACAAAAATGGATTACGATAGCATTGATTTCGATTACTTTCCCAAAAACCTACAAATATACAGGATGTTCTGTTTAAAGTAAGAAAGTTGACGTTACTTCGGGTGATATTGGAAATGTAATTGAATCGCCGATAACGTCAAAGGCTAGTTCATAAAAAATAGTTATTTTTTCAAAAAATACTAGCTTCTGTTGTTTAGTTGGTTGGCATAGAGAGGATACTTCAGGACCTCACAGTGTACAATTTTTCAGTTTCTTCTTCATTATTTAATATTCTAACAGACAGATGCATCTATGAAAATTGAAGAAACGCCAATTAAGTATTTTCTCTTGTAAAACCTACCAGTTAAATAAAACTCAAGAATTTCATATGTGCTGCAAGTTATGATGGAAACGGGAGTTCTATCCAATTGAATTTTCAAAGAACTTCGAAAATGGATGAGCTTCATCCATAGGAACTGAAATGCGTTCGATCTTTGTTTTTTGACTAGCGTATGAACGATTAACGGTGGGTAAATATAGGATGCGTTTTATGTTCTAGGCCGACGTTTTGTTTGAATAACTTTTAAATAAAAAATAAATTTATAATTTATATTTAATCTATTAACTATACGGCCTTTAACATTATTTATAAAGAAATGATGTCAACTGACCGATTCTATCCGCGGCGCAAATGCTCTTTTAAGCATATTTTTCATAATATTCTCGCAAACTTCTTATTTCGGCAATTTCGTTCTTATGTTGCTCTTAAACATCAAGATTGTGTTTGGGTTGTTTGTGTATACCTTTTTCTTCAAGTATCCCCACAGAAAGTAATAGGAGCAGTCAAATCAATTTTTCGCCAGATTTGCATCGTAATACTGTCTGTTTATGATGTAGCACCGTCCTGCTGGAACCACATATGCTATAGTCTCAACTGATTCAACTTGGACACAATAAAATTTTCTAACATATCACGATAACGATTACCAGTATCAAATATAAACTGCCAATAACAACCACATCACGATAGCAGAAAAACAAGATCGGCCTGGAACGTTAAATGCACACTGTATTTTCATATTCAGATGTAATTTTTCGAAGCCATTTACGATAGTTTTTATGGTTGTCGAAGTTTCCCTATAAACGAGTTCACAAACTTTTCCTATTCAATCAAGATCGTCATCAAAATGAAACTAATTTCAGAAAATACATCTTTACCTACAATATTACGGACATATACGTCTTCTAATTCCGCTAGCAAAATTCTATGTTTCCTTATGTATCCGCAACTGGAATATTGTATCTGCATAATCGCTAAAGATCAAATGTGGAATCAACTAGATTTAAATCAAACCTTGTTTCAATCAACACCATTCTTCTTTACCATATATAAATTATCGTATCTTCTAGATTTTCCCACTAATTCTAGTCTTTAGAATAACGAACTCTATGGGAAGCTGCTTTATATATACTTATTGCGATTGAGACAATAAATTAAACATGGAAAAGATGCCGTTAATAAGTATATATTTGTACTGCGCAGCATCAGATTTTGTATAAAGGTATAGGCATTAAACTATGATTATATATCAAGCACCTTTCCACGATACTCTTAATCCACTTATAATACATTGCAAAGATTTAAAGAAAATGGTTCAGTGGAACAATTTAAACATGAATTTTTAACTTCATTCGTTCATGAATGCGATAAAGAACCCAATCACATCAATGTTAGGGCACCTTTTATACATCCATACACGTATTGGAATATTTCGCACTAAATATACAAGATACAGGATTAGTCATCATAAACATGTTCGCGAATATTCCCTCTTCTATAAAGAAAACGTAGGAAGAAAGGACGTCTGATTAATCCTGTATGTTACATTATAATACACACATATACTAAAAACTAATTTAACATAATATTCAACAATTAAAGACTTGATAAACGGTAAAACGTAGTTCAAAAAATGTTTCTTTTATATAATGGCAAGTTGTCAAATCGTATTGTTAATGTTATTACTACATATACATACATATTATATACATATATTATTCGTATTTAATGACGCTTAAAGACGTATTTGTATTTAGCAGGGTTTATATATATATATAAAAAAAAACGTATAACTATATTATTATTATTATACTATATTGACTGAAAAGTTGGTAAGTGTAATTTTACTGTTGTGTACTTTTGTATTGTTGTACTCGTGCCGTTTTGGGATGTATTTTTCGAAATGTAATGGAATAAAAAAATTACTGAATTATAATGCTCTTATTATTTAATTTGTATACCTTTCATTTTAGTATCACGAGTTAATCTGGAAAAATTAGTTTTCGTAACATTCACGCGCATATACACGCGAATAGTTATTATATAAAAAAAATTAATTGGACTAAATAATATTTTCCCAATACAGCGTCGTAGCGATCAGGGCCCTCCTATGATGCTCACACTTATACTCAGCTAACTCAGCCTATCTATTTGTTTTAGTTAGTTTTAACACATAATAGTCGTAACACGTCTAAAAGAATCGTTGTAGTTGTAATAAATAAAATAGTAAAGTTGTATCAACGGGCACTATCGGGGAGTTTCGATCTCCGCGACATTGCATTAGAGAGTTTATTCATCCTTAGCTATTACAGGCTACAATTCGGTTCTGAAAACACTCTTCATTAATTTGTCTGATGATGGACAACATTCAAATGAATTAGAATCTGCAAATAAACATACTCAATAGCATTCTCCTGCTATACAGCAATTTAGGCTCTAGGAAAATTACCCCAAAAGATAGTTGCCCGAAAAGAAATTTCGCCGAATTGCAATTGACCGAAATTAAAACTACCTGAACTTTCCTTCACACTTTTTTCAGGTTAGGATTGGCAGCGTTTAAAAAGCGGTTAAAGTGTTAAAAATGTTAACGCTTAAGAGTTTAAGAGCTTAAAGGCCGGTGCGTTTAACAGGTGGGAAATATCCCTTTGTCAAGTTTAAAATAGAAAAATATTCCTTTGTTAAGAACCGGGCCATTAAGCCGTATAAGGATTAAATTTGTTGCAGTTGTAGGTCCCTGCAGTACACTTATAACATAATGCATAATAAATTAAATGTAAATAATTTCTTTGTCGGGCAATTTTCGCCTTCGATTAATTGTTTTTCGAGGAATTATCTTGTCGGGCAATTTTCCACTAGGGCAACTTTTATTTCGGTCATTTGTTGTCGGGCAATTTTCCTTCGGTCAATCGTTTTCGGGCAATTTTCCGAACGCCCCTCTTCTATGAATAAAATATCGTTATGAAAATCCAGAATCTTATAGCTTCGTATATACTGACCTGAGTCGCTTTTGATGTCGTTCAACTTGAAAATCTGGCTCTTAATCTGTTTAGTTCCTCACTTCACTGCGTTGTGAAAAGTTTCAATTTGTGGTTACTAAATAAGAAAAGCTCATTTCTGAAACTTTTAAAATGGCCTTAATATCATCAAATCAAGTTTGACGTTTAGAGAGAAGATGTACATATCACAAACGGATTTACTAGAATTTGCATGTAGAAAAGATATTGAGACACGATGGAAAAAAGGAAACTAAATCATTTATCGTTCTACCCTTTTGCTTATCAAAGTTAAGTTATCTCAATCTTTAGTTAATTACCAACATAAATAGTTTCTACTACCAGCCAAATAATACATTGATTTGAAATGACATGTTTTTTGTTGTCAATAGATAACTGCTTTTCTTCCCCAAAATAGTAAAACAGCCACAAGTATAACTCTTGCTTTTTGGGAGGATATCCGCATCCCTGCTCACCCAAGCCGTGCCACCATGTTCTCAGGATGTGATTGGGCTTAGCGATTTATCTGTACTACTCCTGATAACTGTTTTTGCTATTTTTTATTATTACAGACTCTTGTCTATAATCATTTCCAAGGCAATGTTAGTAGAAATTTATTTTCGCGAAAAACTAAACTGAACTATTAGCGAACGTATGTAAACGCTGTGCTTGACGAAATGTTGCCAAGTTTATTGATTTCGTCCGAAAAGCATCAAAGGTCGATCAGAGTTTCACTTCTGGTTCTTTTATTATTCTGTGGTTCTACAAGGAGGTAATAAATACCTATATTAAGGAAGACGCAACTATTTTACAATTAATAGATTTATTTCTCTTCAGTTAATCTCCTTGCAGCTCCTTGCTACTTACTTAGTCTAGTGACGTTCCTTTTTTAAATATGCAAAATAGGCCTCTGCTTCGACAATGGCCAATTCATTTGTCGTGAATTGCTTTCCGCCAAATCATTTTTTTAAATTTGGGAAAAGGAGCCCAAATCTAGCGAGTATGGTCCACTATGGAGCACTAACGCATACTGTAACTTCTCCAGCCGATAGAATCAGCTTCGCCTACTTCGGTGCACATTCGTGAAGTATTCACATCTCATCTACATTCACATAACGCCGCAGAAACTCACTTATATCGCGCCCAAACATTACTTTGAAGTGATCACGCGATTCCATTTTTGATCAATCGTGAGCAGACCCAGCGTCCAGCTCGCCGATAGCTTTCTCATACTCAATTCCTCGTGAACAATGTTTCGCACATGTTAGAAATCTCTCTCATCTTCACCCGGCGATATGCTAATACGATATCATGAACTCTATTGCCCATAGTCCCCTTAATGCGACAACCTGGCCGCTCCTCATCAAAGGTGGATGTTCGTGAAATCAGTATCTAACGGTAATCATCGAAGGCGCATGGTCATAAACTGCATATGGTTTCCCATAAACAAAAAAGGAATCGAATCACTGACCGGTATTGCTCTTTTTCCATAATTCCACAAATATATAAACTTGTCCATTTTCAACACTGCTGGAAGAATCTCTCCGAAATATTGACAGACGTCGATTAAGGAATAGTACTGGCAGTCGATAGTGCAGATTTTGGCATAAAGCACCATTTGTCTCCAAACACCGGTACTTCTCATACCATCACAACTCCTAACAGTTAGTATGTCTGCTGTATGCAAGCATGCATCCAACGCATCCATGAAAAAGGTGGATGCAAAACTGCTTTGCAATTGAACATTAACTAACTACGTTGATGATGCACCTATTTCAGCATTTGCAGAATTACTTTCCAAAAATGCATCCTGGGGAATAAGAAAACGCACCCAAAATGAAAAAAACAAAAACTTGTAATTGTTTGTGTTTATTTATTGTTTTTATTATTATTATTATCAAATATTAAATAAGCAAAAAAATCCAAAATTTAAGAGTAAAATTCGTATACAAGGTGTTTATGGCTAAAAAACACTAACCCCATCTATTTAGCAGCGCTAATAGATTAGATTACATTAGACACGGATGCTGGGGTAGATTTCTATGTTTATAGATACCTACTAAATCAATGTTACAAACCAGTAGAACTTATAGTGTTGTATACGAATATATAAAAAATATACAATAAAAACAACACTATTTTCATTCCTTTCTTTCATTTATTGAAGCAACTGGGTACAAACTACAAATGTAACAATCATAATATTAATAAAATTGGCAGTATCAATCTGGCACGTAACATATTACTTCGTTCACCTGAGACTCGAATTTTTCTTATAAAATATACAAAACAATATTTAATATGCACACTATCAGAATAAAAATCATTTAGGCCATATTTCGAAACATTCCCTTATGTAAATACATCTAAAGCTCTAGGATGGGGGACTATACCATGAAGACATCCACCTTTGCTCCTTGTACAAATTATTTTCCTTCTCGTAAAAGTTATTATTCATTTCCTTATCCAGTATCACAAAAGCTTTGTCATCATGATACGATCTCTTAGCTTCCGAATGCGGCTTCCTCCATGGTGGTTCGATATTTTGCAGGAGAATCGGAATAGGTGATATGCACGGTCTATAGGCTAAATCTTCGACTTTCACCGGACTGCAGAATCTCGAACCGACTCTGCTTCGATGCACAACCGGCTCATCTTCCACGATGCCGTAGCGGCCTGTGCGCGATTTCCTGAAGCTGGTGCTTTTACTTCTACTTCTACTGGAGAACGGGGCGGGACTTGTACTTCTACTGGATTGCGTAGAAGAAGTCCCACTGACTTTTAGCCTATGCGGTTGCGGTTTAATCTTTAATGATTTTGCGGTACCGGGTTTAGCGCTCGCTGTTGATTGCTTGGAGGTACTCGATGCGGCTGAAGAAGGAACTTTTTTTGGCTCTTCTTTAGGCTTTTCTGCTTGCTGTTTCTGACTAGTTGGGGGTCGTTTGGTAAGCACCGGAATTTGAGATACATGAGTTGGTTGCTGAGGTGGTGGTTTGATTTCTGGCTTGTCTGGTTGTTTAACTGATGATCTAAAACAACAGAATACGAACGAGATTTACAACATGGATTACTCAACTGTTTCACTGTAGATGTTTTTGGATAGCACAAATATATCACGTGATATAAGCTTTGAATTTAAGCAAGAATTTATAGAAACAGTTGTGGTTTAGAATATCCCTTAGCCATAACTTCAAGAGCCTTTAAATCGTATCTTGGTTTATTTTGTGTTTATCTGTGAGCTTGTTTCGAATTATGTTAATGTTAAACATTGTTTTTGTTTTGGTTTGTATTCTCCCGAATTATTAGAATTTAGTGAAATAGGAAAGAAATTTGATTAATTTTGATATATATTTTTTGTTTTTTGCGATTATTTAAAGTTCTGATGATAAAATTATTCGCGTATATAGGAGGCGAAAATTAACTGGGGCGATATGAGTGGAGCAGGACGCTTTTATATCGACGGTGGGAGGGGCCCTGTCGCTGAGTTGGGTGTGGCGATCGCTGTTAGTCATTATCATTTTTAAATATTTAATATTTATCTGTTTTTTAACTGTCCCCGTTGTTTATTTTTTCCGAAAGTATACGATTCCCCGACCCCCGTTATTTATTTTCTCAAAAAATAATTTGCGTCATGCTTGACCACCGTACTACTGTACTATGCTTCAAATTATTTTCTAAACAAAAAAAGAACATCTGTCATAGTTTCTGAAATATCTACAAAAATCTAGAACTCGTGCAAATTTATGGGGGCGCTCTATACCGAAATCGGAGGTTCGGCCGCTGAAAAAATTGTGTACGTGATACTATTTCAGACTCTAGAGTTTCATGGAAATCTGCATTTGCAAGCTAAACGCGAGCTTATTTATATTTAAGTTGCACAGGCAAAAGGTTTTCTAAAAGATGGACCTAAAATGGACCTCGTCTAACCGAAGAAAAGCGTGTATAAAAATAGAAATATGAACAACCGTTGATGACTGCGGACCTGCGCTGCACATTAACATGATCAACTTTCACCATATCCAACTAATCCACATTATAATCAATTGACGTCAATAATATATAATCATCATAATGCTAGAATTTTCTAATCAATTTGCAAATCGCATATTTATAGTGTGTAAAAAGAATATCCATTAATAGAATATTATGTAAATCTAGAGGCCACCTAGAAATAGCAAGTAATTCTATTAGTCGATTTAGATATTTAGTATTTATTACACCCTTAATATTATTCAAATCGAATGGATTATTATGTATACTTACTTACACGTTCTCATGCTTAACACCATTACTCTGAGGCTTTCCGTTATCCTTGCCAAACAAACGCCTTTGTTGCGTAACTAGGTTATCCAAAGGTCGAGGTTTCCTTTCGACTCGTTCTCTTATTAAATAATCTATGTAGGCTTTACGATATTCCGGTTGACACTCGAATTGACCTTCCAATTTCAGTTCCGATTCGCGACGTATCGACTCCGGTTTCGCGTAGCCTTGGTGCTGGACATACATGGCGTTCTTTTCGGTCACATGGTGCATCTAGGAATATCACACAAGTGTCATGGTAAAATTTGAAATAACGCCAAAGAAAGGTGTATCTTAATAATCAAAGAACAAATATATTGATGCTCCAAATAAACTTTGTACAACCAATCATAAAAATTTTTATTCTAGAGATAGAGAGCTTACTCAGTACTTATTTATGGATTGCTCGACGACAAACAAAATGCGTACTAGCACTGACAATAGGTAGGTTTAAATATGATTAATTTCTAATCAAGACAAATCTATCGATAACCACGCCAAATTTTCATTATGCCTTTTGCTTATAAGCACCAAGGATTTTGTAAGATTAGTCGCTAATTCCATACTGCAGTTAGAAGAGTTATGTTAAAACTTTCTATTGGACGGGTGAAAATGTTAGTAATACTGCTTCATAAGAAATATGGCATGAGATATGCAGAACTCAGTATGCGGCAATAGAAACATTCTCCAGGTGAAAAATCAAGCTTTAGAAGCTAATGTGGGGTTATGAAGATAAATTCAAAAAACATACGTTCGAGAAGCAAAACGAAGTTAACATACAACCAGTCACGACTGGCGATAACGTAAATGAGAGATCAAGGACATCGTTACCCTCGTGTACTTTTTGTCACGAACAATGCAACGGAGTCACACGAGGGAATCTAAGTCTTGCCTTTGACTTCCCATTTACGTAATTACCAGCCGCCACTGCTTGCAACAACTACAATTGTATGTTCTCTTAGTTCTTTTTCTTCTAATCTTCAACATGTTTAGAGATTACACAAATAATAAAAAACCAACTATTATTTGTGTCTTTGGAAGGATTTCAAAAACGAAACATCTCATACAAAGATAGCTAACCTTTAAAACAGAGATGGATTATAATAAAACCAACAAAATAGATCCAAGTTGTTTTCGAAAGAGAGCGTCAAATTCCAAAAGGACCGGTAAAACGTTGAATTCATTACCAGCATAAAAGAATTTAGGGTACAACAAGTTTCTTTTAAATTTTATGGGAGATGACATTACCTTTGGCTTTAAGCAATTTCAAGCGATTCACCGGTATTTACTAAACACTACTTTTTGGACTGAAGTGATTGCAGTTATTGCATTCGTAGGTTAGTAACGTAATATAGAAGCCCTTCAAAACGTTATCAATTTGTAAATGGAATAACCTGTATTAACCTTACTCGAGATTTGTTTAATTTGCCATTATTACAACTATCTATTTGGATAGAATACATTCTTATCGATCGGTTTTTATCGTATTTAAGGATATGCTGGGTTTCTTTTGTGTTTGGTTAAACTTGATACGTTGATTTATATGAAAAATAATGGACGACCACTTTAAATTATGAAGATAAAGATTACCAAGTGAAGGTAAACTGAAAATTTTCTGCTAAACGGTAAAAATTAAGGATTAGTACATATTTATTTTATTGATTATTTTATTATATGCAGGATATCGCAGACAAACAACACGAAAGTATCGGTACACTCCGCACCACACAAGTTTAATAAATTAATTAATCAGGAACGGTCGTTTCGAGGGTGCATGGGATCCTCATTCTCAACCGGTGACCGAAGCATTATTGGAAATCTATGTTTTTAAATCTAGAAACTAAATCTAGAGAATTTAATGAGCGATTAGGCTGCTTCTTTTCGATTGTGAATTGAATGTTGTTATTAATTTTATCGAGTCAAATTAAAAGGTTATTTAATTGTTTATCAGAGCCTGACCATATGACGAAAACATCGTTCACATAACTAAACAATGCTACGACCAGGGTTGTACTTGACCTATAACTTTCCAACAATGTTTCTTCGAAATGATTCATCAAAATATCAGCTAGCAAAGGCGACAATGTTAAACCGGTAGGCAAACCATCTTTTTGTTTGTAAATGTTGTTATTAAACGGAAAGTAATCCACGCATATATTTAGCATTTCCTCTCCCTCTTGTACTTTATCCGGGCATTATTTCATGATTCTATCTTTAATTAATCCATTTTATAAAAGAAGTTTTACTATTGAATCCGCACAAGATTTTGAATGAGCAAACAGATATAATAAACTCTCCTTAAATAAATCTTACAATAGTTAAGAGGCTTTGTTCCCGTTAAGAATTAAATTTAAGTATACCGGTTTTTCTCGCTTCCAATTTCCATTTTACGACATGGTATTTATATGTATACTCGCTGTGTAAAATTTTGCTTTTAGTGTTTATTTTTACCGAGTGTTTTTTTTTTTGATTGTGTAAGTAATGTTTCACTAAGAGCAATCCATCACTTAGTTTAATTCTTTGAATAATAAGCGAGATCGACATGGTGAGGGTCGAGAATAAATCAACCCAGTATATTCTACATCAATTACAACACTTACCTCTCCTTCATTGATTAATTGCCCCTCAGGTCGCTTCAAATTCGGTCGTTCCCTCGGAAAATTAATGAACGAACTCTTATACTCTGGATTAATGTCCATGTCGCCCTCGTTCCGCAGATGGGCGCCCTTATGCACGGCTGCACCGCGCCTTTTCACCGGCAACCTTCTGTCATCCTGATAGAAATTCACGTACGCATTCTTATATTCCGGCGTCATGTCGATTTTGCCCTCCAGTTTCAGGTTGGTCTGCATTCGCCTCCGCTCCGCTCTGGGCGAATGCTTTTCGACGTACTGTAACTTGTTCTCGGTCACCGTTTGCATGTCTCCACGTTGCTGCAAGTGGGTTTCCGGCCTACGCATTAGCGCTCTTTCCGTTTTCGGATGTTCTACGAATTTTTCCCTGTATTCCGGATACTTTACGGTTTTATCGTCGCCTAAGACTATCTTCTTTTGATAGTTGTTACCTCTAAGGAATGGAATAGGTGGATGAGCATTGTAGCTGTCGAATTTTACTTTAGTTTCCGCTTCGATATTATATGTGCCTTGGAAGAAAGAATATTGTTAAATGAACAGGGTTAAAGGGTTATATCAATTCTTCTCTCTCAAGAGATTCTTATTTATTCTTAACTGCTAATTAATCATTGTATCAAATGCTGCGTAAAGAGTGAAGTTTTCACTCAAAATCGTTTGGATAACATACACAGTTGTAGATGAGTATAAATACGAGAAATCTCATTAACAAGTTCTTGTGATATTACAAACACACGCTAACGGGATTGCATAACCTATTCCTTGGTAAGCTAGCTACAAAATGCTATTCATAAACCGACAATGTTGCTTCAAAATTAATTAATCTTTGGATTATCCACTTCTAAATTATTTTTTTCAATTGATCCTACAACTAGTATAGTTATCGAGCAATTTAAGGTACTTAAATGAAAAAGTTCAATGCAAATCAACTCTAATAAATTACGAAAGAAGGAAAACGTCTCACTTTTGTAAAAGTCATTGGTGATCAACCCAACAAAAGAATTAACTTGACCAAAACACTTTTAGTTACAGAGAAAGTCATATTTCAAAAGAGGATCCAAATACAAATATTGAAGGAGTTTTAAGGAAGGAAACTGCGACACTCCTTAAGGAAACGTTCATTACAGGATGATCTGTTAAACAGCAATCAATTATTGATTAACATTGACAATATCCTTGGTCTATAGTTTATAAAAAAGATCAAGATGAAAAAATCAAAATACGGGGTTTCTTCTCTTCTCTTTACACTTAGCCTATCTAACAGGGTATGATATTTTGAAACAGATTTTGTTTGACATCGTAACATAGTTAATTATTGTGAAAGCTGTGAAACATACTTGAACATAATCTTTTCCCTTTAATCATGGAGCGGAATAAAGAGCATTACCGAGCAATGATTTTTTGCAATTTCTACCGTGGCTTTAGCCGTAAAGCATATTTTAGGAAAATCAATCGAATATTCGATAACAAATTGAATTTCGACATGACAAACTTTCCTTAAATGACAACTTTTGAGCTCCTAAAGCAAAAACAGCAGTTACCGAAAAAATTGCTATGAAAGGAATTGCTACAATTTTGCACAAACATTTGACAGTACGTAAGTTTCCTGGCCGTTGTATTCCTCACAATTTGACTGCATTTCAAAGAGATATAACGATGCAAGTCTACACTCGCTTTCAGAATGAATCGTCTCATTTGATGTATATCATCACGGGTGATGAAACGTGACTATGCTGGTGTAATCCCGAAAGAAAGCAACAGTCGAGAAAGGTCGTTCGTGAAGAAAGCCGAAATGAAAAGATGATGAAAATTGTTGCGGGCGCATTACTTCTGCTCGAACGACTAAGTATTTAAATGCCCAAAACGTTGAAATAACGAATCATTCGTCATAACCCACGCTTAACACCTATTGGTTTCCTTTTATTACGTTTTACATCGGCTGAAGAAGACGCATTTAAAAACTGAACAAATAACCCAAGGGGGGAAGATGGGAGAAAATGATTTGAGGATTGGTTTTCACGCTTACAAAATGTAAACATTACTGTGGAGGGGAACACTTTGAAAAACTATAAATAAATGTGTTTTGTGTATTACTTTACTGGGCTCAGCGGAAAGAGGACACCCCTCGTAGGTCGAAACTCGGTGGTTTCTTTTAATACAAAGATAAAAAAAAACTTCCCAGGCTCTGGGTATCCCTACAGCTTGTCCCAATTATCTTCCTACTTTTGAGGATATTTTTCTAAAATTACTGAGATAAATGTTACATTGCATTTGCAAAGAACAAATTACTAAAGCATCACTACTCGTTCTTTACTGAAAAGTGTATCTAATATTATTCTTAACTAATTACTAAAATACAAATCTAGTAGCACAAAGTGAAACCTTCTCTACTTCTTCTACGAGTACCGTGAAACTATCCTTACCGTCTAATTTTATATTGTGAGAAGGCAATGCTGGATTCTGCTTTTCAACTTTGGGAAATTCTACATAAGCATCTCTATATTCAGGCTTCAACTCCAAATCACCTTCCATATGCAAATTAGTCGACATCTTCGTCAACGGTTGGCGTTTTTCCAAATTGAAAGGTACGAATTTCTCATGGTTTTCAGTGGTCACGGTCAATTCCCCTTCCAAATGAAGATTCGTCGACATTTTGCAAAGGGGTGGTCTTTCCTGGTATTCGTACGGTATGAACTTTTCCATATTTTCCGTTCTACGTTCCATGTCGCCTTCCAGTTTTAAGGTGGTCGGATTCCTTATCATATGTTCCCTTTTAAACAAAAGGTATTCGATAAATTTTTCCGCCTTCTCAGTGGTCGTGAGAAGATCACCTTCCTGCTTTAAATGGCATGGTTGTCTGACGATCTCGGATCTAGCGGCGTCGCTGTGCGTCACATACTTCGATTTTATTTCGGTAGAAAATCGCGAACTACAACAAGCAAGAAACAGAAACGTTAGCGCGAGTATTGGACTGGGTAAAAGAGGAGATATTTTATTACTGTTGACGTTTGCCTGCCCGGCATCATAGACTATTTTGAAGTAGATACTACCATATAAGACACTGGATTCGATACCGTTCCGTTCGTGACTGTCGCTGGTTGTGCTCTGAAAATAGCGGTGCCGGCGGCTTACTTCGGCCGTATAGATTTGCATTCACCCCTCGAGCTAGAAGATTCCACTGAAGGAAGCCCGCGTGGTGTATGTGAATTTATGGAAAATCGATACAAGGATGTTTACTTAAAATGCTGTATCCCCGCTATGCCTATCTTAATTCATAATCTATATTGCTTCGGTAATGAATGACCGCGATGAGGGAAGTTAACATGTGACGAACACGCCTTGGCGAATATCAGGATGCGGACATTTATGAAAAATGAAGCTGTAGCGGTAGTTTGAGCTATACGTGTCTTGCGCATACACGGATAACGATCGATATATCATCACATGTAAATTAGGTTAGATTTTCGAAAGAAATCGGTCATATGATTGGTGAAGGGAGTGGGGAAATTCGTGTTTAAAGTTAATTTCATTTGGATACCTTTCTATGGTATACATACGTATATAAAATATTGAGCTCACGATTACCAATTTATAAAATCACAATAATTATTTAAAAACCTCTAATTATTAACCGATTAAACAAATTGTGCAGACATGCACAAGTATACAATGTAAAAAAATTGCGTGCGTTACTAACATGAATAATTGTTTTATTTTTATATACCACTAACATGTAATTAATTTACATTAAAATAACTAGGTACAAGAGTGAAAGAAAATGCGTTAATTCATTCATGAAAAATCGAGATCTGCTTTTTATAATAAAATACGAATACTATCTTGCCATTATAATAAAAACAATAATGACTCAATGGTGATAGCAACGACTGTGGAGTAGTAGAGCAAACAGCGCTATCGGCACACTCCGCACCACACAAACTTATTAATTAGTCTGGAACGACTGTTTCTAGGATGCGTTGATTCCCACTATGAACCGTGTGACTGTATAAATTTGTATGGTGCGGAGTGTGCCGATACTTTAGTGTTATTTGGCAATAATATTTATTTATTGCCCAATAGACAAATCTAATCTGTCATACATACAGCTTTCCAAAGATTCTATAACAAAGTATATTGTTGTCACCTAGGTAGGATATGTTTACTTTTTAACTTCTTAAAGGCTTCGAAGACATCGCAATCGTCAAATGAGACAACATCGATCAGTAAAACATCCATTTATACCATAGACATAGATGGTTAAATTGACGAGAAAATCTTTGAAAGCTGTTGATTATAGATGAGAACACACAATCTTCATTTTTCATGCTATTGAGAATTGCAAGATTACGTGTCTTTAAGGATGCAAATGACGAGATGTTTATATTTTAGTTTAATATCCTCCATATGTTCACGCGTGAACCACACTTGGATAAGCAAAGCTCTCATAAGGATCTCATAAAATACTCACCTACCTATCATCTTTTCCATTGGCACGTTCCATAACCTCCTGCAATGTGTTGCGCGGCCTTGGTCTGCTTAACAAATGCAACGGATGTTGCCTATAGGATTCTGGATACAGACTTCTTAAGTCGTGTTCACCCTCGATTCTCAAAGAATCTTCTGGCTTCCTACCACCGCGCATAGGTGACAATTCCTGCAAGCACAACGCAATAAAAATGTTTATTCTGCGTAAAAGCAGCGTTTCAAAGTCATAAAAACTTCATCGTAAATTAAATGTCCCCAAAAGCTTATAGAACCGCTAACAAAATCTTTGGTTTCTATTTTTATTCGGTTCAAAATAATAACAGTACTGTAGACATTTTACTTGACGAACGGAACTAATTTAAACCTATTTAACGAAACGCATTTTCAGAAACTGCACCTTTGACCACGTTTTTATGACTTCAAGACGCTATAAAATATTCCGAAATTTGTAAATTATTTCTCGAAAGCCTGATGAATTATGTATGAAATGGGCGAGGACGACAATTTACATACACCCGTACAGATTATTCTGTATACACCTCACTACACTACACTAGTGCATTCTTACGATCGAAGCAAATACGAATGTAAATTTATGCGAAATTCTAGCTGATACCGCGAAAAGTAGAATACATTATTCGAGGGCGGCTGCTAATTTTGTTTTACTTGTTTAGATTTGGTTTCATTCTATTTTAAAACTCGCGCTTTCGATAATTTAAAAACTTACCTACACGTAAGGCGTGAGTGTTAAGCATACCGTTTCGAGCTTTCGAATTAGAACCATACCTTTTCTCCTTGCCTTGATAATGTTTCGACGGTCGGATAGGACATCTTCAGCTATTTTCCTGCTATTGCTGAAAGACTACTTATTATGATACTAATTTTTTTTGTAATTATGATTGAGTTTATAAATGTTGAACTACATAAGTGTATTGCACGTGCGTGATAATCACATAATTTTTTCAAGACACCAACATAATAATTTAAATTTTTATATGGCAATCGTTACATACATATAAATAGAACAATTGAAAGAAACACTGTTGACCTTACAATGTAACAGTATAAATCAGTAAGCAAAAATTCTTTCATATAACCTATATTTTCATTCTTTTTCTGGTAATAGGTATATGTATTGTTTAGAAATAGCATTCATAAGAATTCAAGATATGTAATAAAGTGTGATAAATTAATCCATTCTGGCATTCTTAATTTGGCCTCTTTCCCGTAAATATTCCATATGCGCCAAAATAAATAATACATGTTAGTTAATGGATATATAATGACTCTATTATTTACAAATGTTACTCATATTAGTATATAGATTCATCCTCCAATGTTTAATTATAAAATGTAAAATATCCAGGAACTCTTTAAAATAAATATAATTCTCTCGTTACCAACTACAAGTATATATAAAGAAAAATGTTAAGACGACAAACCCTTGTATTTTTTTAATAATAACAATTATGTATGATGTAATACAACACGTTCATTTAAACCAACAAAATAAACACTAACTTGGATTAAAAAAAAAATGTTGCTATGATATATTTTGCTATATACATATATTATTTTAAGTATCTATTTGTCTCAGTGTACACTGGTTACAAATGTTTTAATTAATGTTTACAGTATAGGAAGAAACAATTATTTAATAACAACGAGTTTAAAAGAACTTCTTCAAATGCTTTTATTTCAAAGTGTACCCGTAACAGTAAGACGCATAAAAATAAGATACCAATATATAAAATATTCATGTAATAAATGTATTGTATCCCTTAAAAATGTGCATAATCCTGAAATAATCGAAGATATAATTATTTTTAAAACGATCAGGTCATTACTTGAATTTTTTCCGTAACTTCACCATTCATTCAAAGATTTACATTACTTTAAAATCCCTTTCATTAGCGCCACGAGGATGACGCTCCTACAACATCTGTTAGAGTGATGCTTTTCCTACGCGATTTTTAATTTTACAAAGACCCCCTTATGGCTCTCCTTTCTCCGTCACCAAGATCTTAGTAAATAATCTCTAGCCAATGATAATTCCAGAAAGTTGTCAAGTACGGTTGCGGATACTAGATCGCGATATCTAATAAAGTAAGCAAATCAAGTGAAATACAATTCAATTGTAAGTATATTAAATATTGTTAAAAATGGAAAGTGAATCGGTTGTGGTTAATTATAAACAAACGCTGTCTGTAACAGAGCGAAAAGACGCCAATACAATCCAGACTTTTTAGGTCGAGTTGTGCTTAAGGAAAGATGTCTGTAGCTGTGTGATTTATTTCCTCTGCTGTGTTTAAATTTAATTTCAAGATTAAGTTTGAATCATTTAACAGAATGCAGGGTTTCTGCTCTACTTCGTCATAAGCAAATGAAAATTTATTTATGAAATATTATGCCATGTAAGTATTGACGCGGCCAGTAATAGTAACTATGTCAATATTCACCTCTCTTTATTGAAAAAGTGGTTCCATTGGGAAAGGTGGGTTGTGGGAGCCTTCTATCAAAATCACCTCACGGTAGTTCTTCTAGGAAATCTTACCAGAATTTTTTTCTTTTTGTAAAATGTTCAATAAGATAATTTTACTGGAAATTTTTCCTAGAGTGAACCATATTTAAGACTTGAATGTTCATTGCTAAAGAATGAACGTTTGGCTTCTTTTAATACATCCAAATATCCGCATTTTGATGCAATGTAGTTTTGTTAATGATACTATGTCCTAATAAGAGTGGGCCCCGATGATATTTTGGAAAGTGAAAAGAGGGGAAGGGAAAACGTTTTTGGCAAAACAGAAAAAAAACAAAAGTGTCATTAAAGAAACGCTGACATGTTTGAAAGGCCTTCCAGCGGTGTTTTAAATGGCACAATTTGTGTCACCCGTTAATATTTAAGAAATGTACCAGATGGCGTTATCCCCAACTGTACTGTGTACTTTTTCTCAATTATCTCTGAAAGTTCAAATGTAACAATATACTTTTCTTATGCTACGTTTGAAGGGTTTTGACAGACTAAACCTGCATGGTGATAACTTTTACCTTTTCCAGATAATAACGAAAGCGGCCCATTATCACCTAAGTTGCAAATACCTACTTAATAAAATCGAAACCTATCTTAGTTTTCCAGAAAACAAAGGAATAATTATTTTTACTCTTTACACAAAAAAATTGTGTCAGTATTAGTTTAATGGCTATTTGTTTTTGATAACTTTTCAAATGAAGGTAACAAAATCTAGTAAAGTACGTATATGAAATGTTACTTTTATTTTTTTACTTATGAAACCCTACTGTCATATGGGAGAAAATCAAAATAAAATATTCGAGAAATTTGTAAAAAAAATTAAAATAATGAAAGTGTTTGTTAAACTTTTGTTGATAATATTTTTGTCCCCATGTCTAATTAGTTCCCGGTATAAACAAACATGTACTTACAAAAAAAAAATTGCTGAAAAGTTGATAGAAATTCAATATCCACTGTAATTGTTTTTCTACTCAACATTGATTGTTTTACCTTGAAGACAATTAGAAATGCTTTTACGCTCTTATTTCCCACTCTATTAAAAATTTAAGTAAATAATTGCGTTTTAGATCAATAAGTTCGTAAAGTAAACAAAAAAGTTGTTTTCAGAAAGGTAGTTATGTGAATACATTCGACGCTTCCAAGTATTGCTATTGGCTACATTTGACGGAATCAACCTATTCATTCTTCAGGGTCAAGTGGAACAATTATTGTCTAACAATAAGAAAAGCTTAAGGTTATTGCCTAAAAATAGAATATATAATTGATAAAATTCGACTAACTCGTTTTTCTACGCTGAATACATATATACAATCTAGAATGAAAGTATTAATGTTAAAAGCAGTACATAGAATAAGAAGATGTAGTGTGCGTGCATTATGAGGGCAAATACATGTAGAATGCAATGTAACTTGTTATCACCAAACATAACGTACCACAATATTAGATACACCCTTCAAATAATAGAGATCCTCCAGGAAGTAATTCCTATATCTTTTCTTGTACTCGGATTTTATTAATTTGAACGAGCCTTCTGTTGCACATAAATGTTCGCCCTGTTCTCGGAAGCCTGTAAAATGAATTCTACGAATTAACTTCGTATTTCGCTTCCCTGAACGGAGTAATAAACCTTGTGGTCGCTTCTTTCTGTAGCGGTGTAATTCGTCAACCGTAATACCTGGAGGAAATCCGGAGTCCCAGGCCTTTGTCGAGGCTATGTCTGGCTCTGAATGGAATAATTTGGCTTCCTTCCGTTTCCTGCAAATAAGCTTTTTTCTTTGAGGTATAAATTGAGATGAAAATGACAAATGAGATGATTAATTATGCTATTAAATATAATATATTATAGAACGGATTTCAATATTTATAAGTAAAAGCTCAATAATGAAATCGTTTTATGTTAGATAATAGCGGTCTTAGCTCAAAGATCTACGTGGTTAAGAATCGGGAATGATGGATGAAGCTTCCTTTATACTTAATGGAACCGTCTATAAGCGTAACTGTAGATATTGCTCTGCAGTTGATCAATTTTAGTTTCCTTTAACATAAATCTATCACTGTAGCATTATCTGCTAAACCCATTAAACGCTACTCGAATCTATGTACAGTGGCGACCATATAAATAGCACATGTAAACTGATATGGATGAATTGATGAATTTGTAAATGTTGTGATTTATTTAACTTAGCTTAACAAAAATGTAGCAGATGGCATGCAGTTTATAATAAACACACAATATTTTATAAACTTCAAGATAAACAAATTAAAAAATAAATATATTATTTTTTAAGAGGGCATAAAAATAGCACAGTTAATAACAATAACGAAATACTGTATTATTCCTCTTTTTTAATTCTTTTTTGCTTTTACATTTAATATTTTGTTGGAAACCCTTTACAAGCCAATATTGCTGCACATCTTCTCGGCACACTTTCAACTAATTTTTGACATCTCTCTACAGGATGTTATGCCAGGCTTCTTCAATAGTATTCCATAATTCGTCTAATGTCGCTAGAGATTTAGACTTTATAACAACCTCAACATCTCCCCATAGATTTTCTATGGGATTTAAATCAGGGCTTTGTGCAGGCCACTCTAACACTCGAATCTGTTTCTCCTCTAGCCACTGTTTTACGGCCCTCGCCGTATGTTTGGGATCATTGTCGTGCATTAAAAGCCAGGTTACTGAAAGAAATTCATCAGCATATGGTTCCATCACGTTTTCTAAAATGTTGCGATAAACATACTGATCCATTTTTCCTGAAATTCTGAATATAGGTCTTATACCACGTCATGCGCATTACGCTTCCTCCACCGTGTTTCAATGTTTTTATAGTGTACCTAGGGTTGAATCTATAATTGATGGGTCGTCGCACATACGTTTTTCCGTCAGACCCAAGTCGGTTGTATTTGCTCTCATCTGTCCAAAGTACAGATTTCCAGAAAGAAAGCGGCTTTTGTTTATGCATTTTCGCAATCGTATTGTTCTTCTCGATATATCAATATCAAATTGTTTATTAAATTCGGTTTTTATTGGTGTAGCTGTGCGAAAAGTATCTTCTTGACTTAATCGACGAATAAGGTCTTCTCGTAAGGTTGTTTTACGAGGCCTAATCTTCCGTTTCTTGTTTTCTAAAGTTTTTTCCGTCTGAATATGCTTTATCGCATTTTGTATTAATTTACGTGAACAATTTAATGTTCGTGATATTTCTGAAATTGATATGCCCTTCTCTTTCATGGTGCAAATTAACTCTCTTCTCTCTGGTGTGCAATGTTTTCCTCGTCCCATTATACTAACGCCTAAATTTTTGTTATTAATAAAACGTTAATTTTAAAAGTGGTAAGTACACCACTTTTTTGGTACAAAATAACTCGAATCGTAAGATTCCCTACAGAACCGACAACTGTGCTATTTATGTGCCTGCTAGAAAAGTGAAACTAATTTTTTTTTTTCATTGAATGCCGAATTATTGTTCTGGAATACGTAGCTAGGGGAGGTACACGCGACCTTCTCGGGGACTCTCACTCTAGTTTAATAAAAATTTAAACGGAAACAGCTTGAGCGGTTAATTCCAATGAAATTTGATGCCTGTGCTATTTATGTGGCCGCCACTGTATGTGTCAGGAGACTATTAGAATCTTCAGAAATATACAATGTGGAAGTTGGTGTTTTTCTGATCCACCCTGTATAGTTACAGAAACGGCTTTACACTTCCAAGGTAAATTTATACGTCGTGTTTAACTACATTGATGTACAAATTTTGCAAACAAAACATTTAGTAGTTTTTGCAATATTTCAGACTTTTCCGACACAATGTATAATAAAAAGGACACACTCATTAAAGATAAACACTAAAATAGTATATTGGTTAGAAGATTAATTCCCTAGAAATGCATATATGTATGCCTACTGCGAATGGAAAATAACCTTTATTAACTACATATGTATACGCTGATTTATTCTCTTATCTTAACGATTGGCTATTAGCTTAATTACATAGGCGCCTTACTAGCATGACCGCGAACTTTTTTACGGCCATTATTATATCATCTAACTTTGCTATTAATCCGATTAGATTAACCCGCACAATGTTAAAACCCATGCAGCGATCGCGTGATTTACTAAACCCCCCCCTTAACGTGATGCCCATCAATATATTTAGTTTTCAATTTCGTCCGCGAATCGAAGCACTGTGTCTTGAACTTCGACCGTGTGTTCATTATGCAAGCATATCAATCACCAACCCAAGTTTAAATTAAAACTGTCCGAACAGTTCCCTTCATACAACTAAGCAAGCATGACATATGGGAAGAGATTGACGTGCGCCATATATTAACTAATTATAACTTATTATATGTCACTGATTAAGGAGTTAGGGAATGTAATTAACTTTTAGTGAAGGTGTGCGCAATATTAACTGATTTTCTTAGAATCGAGGAACATCAACACATATCAAGTAATGATGATAGCTTAAAGAGTTCTTTATTACACCACATTCTCGGAAATAGAAATTCATTACCTAGTTACTACATTCACCTTCGCCTCACCTTACAAACAAAATCATCGAAGTCCTATATATCTATATGTTAACGCGTACAGACATGCAAATTACCCATACTTTCCTGTCATTTGTGAACGATGTCAAATACATCAAAGTCGTTTCATAAATAAATAAGTGCAAGCAAATGCTGTTAAAGTAAATGCAAATGAAGCGTAGTACGTACACTGCCGTTCAGTGAAGTTCGGTCATACAATAAAAATCTATTATATCACACTGTATACAATTATTAATACATAAAATTAGAAAAATATTAAACATACACTCTTTTCTAAGGGATTAAAGCCATAAATTATTATGTAAAGTAGAAATATTGCGACAACCACAATAAAGTCCCTTTTATTATCATTCCAAGAATTTCTCGGAAGTACTGATCTTTTGAAACGGGTCGTTTGGGGATTATTAACGAACAATACATTTAGAAAATATACCGCAGTATCACTCGTATTTGCGCGAAAGTTTTAAGAAAATTTATTTCAAAATGACACGTGGCAAGCCTACCAGTGTAGAAAAACGTTCACGCATTATTACGCTGTTTGAAGAAGGATATTCGGGGCGACAAATTGCTGAAAAAATAAATATGAGAAGTTCAACAGTAAATGACATCATAAAGCGATATCGGACAACTGGAACTATAGAAAATCGTGTTCGTCCTGGAGCATCTACGAAAACAACAATAGCTGAAGATTTGAGAATTGTATTATTAAGCAAACGCAATAGAAAATTAACAGCGCCACAAATAGCAACCGAAGTCAATCGCGGCCATGAAGAAGAAGTTTCGGCGAGTACGGTAAAACGTCGACTTCAACAAGCGGACCTTCATGGGCGCATTGCCATTCGAAAACCCTTATTACTTCGGGGCAACAGAGCAAAACGATAGATGATTCGAAACACGTGCTTTGGAGTGACGAGTCAAAGTTTTTGGGCAAAATCGACGAGTTTATGTCCGAAGATCTAAAACCGAAAAAATTATCCCGGACTGCATTGTGCCAACAGTGAAGCAAGGGCGTAGTTCTGTGTCAGTGTGGGGATGTTTCTCCTTTGCTAGGGCGGGAAATTCACGCAGAGTGCAGGGTGTAATGAGGAAGGAAAATTATTTTGCAATACTCCAGAATCATGCAGTGCCATCAGGCTTGCGTATAGTAGGCCGTAACTTTACATTCATGCATGACAACGACCCAAAACACACTGCGTTAGTGTGTAAGAACTATCTAAAGGAGTAAGAAGAACAGCACACCCTGAAAGTAATGACATGGCCCCCACAAAGCCCAGATTTGAACCCTACAGAGTTGTTTTGGGATGAACTGGACAGGAGGATCCGAAAAATATGCCCAACTTCACAAGAACATTTACGGAATATTCTGCAACATGAATGGATGAATATTCCACAATCCGTTTTAACAAAACTTATCGAAAGAATGCCTAGAATAGTTCGAGCGGTGATTAACAGAAAAGGAGGTTTTTTCGATGAAAAAAAATATAATGTTCAGTATGTGTTATATTAGGCCAGAATAACTTTTTATTTATTTATTTTTGTCTTTTTTACCTGTACATACAATAAAATTGCATTTTGTTTTTGATTCGTTTGTTTCTGTAACCTTTCCATGATTTTTAACAAACCGACCGAACTTCTCTGAACGGCAGTGTACATGAGAGAGCCCGTTGGAATTGTGCGTTATACAGCAATAGAAACTAATTATAAATGAAAAAATATACAATATGCTTTGCTTTAGCGGCTTTATACATTTTAAAATACATATTAACATAAGTAGCTGCGACAGTATAGGAAACTGTAGCTGCATTATAAGGGATTAAACATGAAACATATTGCCTTTAAGAAAATCAATGTCGTTTCAAAGTAAATACTTTAAAAAACTAATAGAAAATATAAGGAGTTTTTGCATTATATTATAATAGAAAGTTTCAAGTAGTGAATATCAAAGGTGAAATATGTAATTTCCTAGCTTTTATAACTTGGATGCTATAAATTAAATTGTGAAGTTTTGGTGGAGGCGCCGGTTCAGGAACTTTAGACGCCGTCACAATGGAACAACGATCTATACACAACGCACCTTTAATCGAAATCCAGAATCTAGGCGCCAGAAAAGATAAAGATCCGCACTCATATAGAGAATTGTTAAAAGCGGTTGAAAACAACGAATCAAAACCAAAGCATTACTACAGCACAGCAAAAGATCTACCTCTATGATCCAGACGCGATAACAAACTTGTTCATTATTTGACGATAAATTCCCTCCTTCAAGGCTTGGATACCATAAATAAAAAAAAAAAGTTAACGGCGAAAATCTACGACGATGCTGGCTCTTATTGTGAAAGTCTACCTTTTCTGTTTTCTGCTTACAATATTATGTAATACAGAATGCACAAACTACTTTACGAAGGCTTCAATGATTGGAAACAATTGGGGCGAATTAATTCTCATGAACTTTCATAAGAAGATCAAAAGTTTTGGGCAAAATTGATATGGAACTAAACAAGCAGTATTTGATACAGAAGGACTACTGGAATAATGTCCTCGAACGTATAGTAGCTATTATAAAATATTTATTGAAACAGAGACAGTTTTAGAGGTAGAAATCAAATTTTGCGAGATAAACGTTGTAGGAGTTATTTCGCCCCACTTAATTTGATTTGTGAAGAACCATTTGTATAGAAAAGGCAATAGAGGAAAAATTACCTATTTCCTACCTTTCTGCGACAATATACGATGAATTTATTGAAATTATGGGTCATGCAGTTAAGGAATATATAATGAAAGGAGTTAATTTAACCAAATGCTTCGTTGTATCAGTCTGGATTCAACTCTAGGCTTGTCTAGGCGTTGATCACTTTTATAGTAAGATATACTCTGAAAGATAAAAAGTCAGTGGAATGATTTCTTAGATTTATAAGCAATCTGCAGAAATGAAGGCCGCAGTTTTAACATCACTTAGGAAGATGACTTTAGATATACAAAATTGTCATAGACAGACACGATAAAGCAAGCAACACGTACAGATCTACAAGTATGTTTGCAAGCACATAATGAATTAATATCTTTTGCACCATGTGCCGCGGATTCACTCAATCTACTGAAAAAAACAACAGCGGAAGGCTATAATTTGACAGTCAACTTCTTAATTTTATAGTGCATCTACATCCACTCGTAGATGGAAAGAATGATTTAAAATATTTAAAATTAATGCATAATTAACTATTGAAAATCCCGTGATTTATAATGACACATGTTCGAAAATAAATTGAACACATCCCTTTTGCCAAAAAATATACTCGCTACGCACAGCCATACTTTTAGAACCGCGGATTGACTTTTAGCGTAAGGCGCCTTAAATCCTTAAAATGTCCCTGAACAAGGGCTGCACCTATTTATATTTTCCTTTGAATGTATTAA
This sequence comes from Marronus borbonicus, assembly GCA_902655005.2. NCBI lineage: Eukaryota > Metazoa > Arthropoda > Insecta > Coleoptera > Scarabaeidae > Marronus > Marronus borbonicus. The sequence continues at coordinate 2,424,242 of LR737385.1, forward strand.
CACTAGAACAGCCAGGGCGACGTGTACTGAGCAGTACTACGGCGAAAAATTTAATTAAATTATATCGACCATAAGCTCGTTTAGTGTTAAAAGTTACTGAATAGCCCCTAGTTATAATGTATTAGTGTGTTTGTTGTCACACCAATCTACTTGTAAGGTAGGACTAAAATATACTTTTACTTTTTCTCACACTTTACACTTTAAGGATATCGGCCATTTTAATTTTTTAGTTTTGAGAAATGTTCTGTGATGGGCACCACGCAAAGGCTAAAATCACTTGCATTTTTTATTATTTAATTTTCGGTGTTATCGACAGTTCAATTGCATTTCCGGTATCACCGGAAGTAACGTTAATTGCCTTACCTTGAGTGGAACACCTTACATATAAAAAAAGTATGCAGGGTGTTCCATTTTAAATAAGGAAGTTGACGGCACGTCCAGCGACACCGGAAATGTTACTAAACTGTCGATAGTAGCTGAAATTACACATTTCACCAAAAGAAGAAGAAGGAATATATATATATGATTAATTACTTAGTATAGTTGGCACGTAAGAAAATATGTGTGTCGAGATATAATATACCTGCATAAGAAAGATCCAAGCATTAAAAAGTGATTTGACGCTTGCTCGGCAAATGGGGGATGTTGGGTTCGAGCCATTACCGGGTTGATATTTTTCATAAATTTAATTACGTCGGAAACATAAGGAAATCACATATTTTCACATTCCACCAACGGAGGACAATATGTATTAATAAAATAGGTTTAAAGATACCAGAAAACAAAATTATCAAAATATTTCAAAAAGCTGGAGTTTTTTGTAATTTTCTGAAAACGGTTATATGAAAATCTCACATTTATACATATAGTTCAAATACTTGCTTAATGTTGCTTGTCCCGGTGACCACCATGGTTTTTATTATTATAATTTAAATATTTATTAAATTACATTAATGTAATAAATTAAAATTCTATGTTTCAAAGGTTTGTTTTTCGTTTCTTAAAATCTCTGTTTCTTCCACATGATGAAAATGTTATTTTGTTATTTTTGTTAATTAAGGAAAATATTTACAAAAATATAGAATGTCATCCGCGACAAAAAGAAATGTATAGGGAAAAGGAAGGTTAACAAATCAATCAATAAAATTCTTATATTCAATATATGCATCTCTTCGTTAGAAGAAAAATGATTTAAGGAGAAAAAACAATTTTCTGAAGCTTAAAGAGTAAACAATACACCTAAGCAATATAATATGCAACGACTGAAAACAAAATGAAGAGAAGTTACAATCTGTACTCTTCGTACTATTGAATGTACACTAATGTTTATATTTTTTTCCTTCTTTATATAACATGTGGGTCTTCTATGGATATTATAAATTACAAAAGTAAGAGAAAATTACTTGTTAAATATTAGTTTATTTCTGAATCGAGAAAGGTGTGCAACAAAGAGCCAGCCAATAGTTTGCAAAAACTAATCAAGCATCTATGCAATAATATATTTTTCCAATAAACATTTAGAAGCCACTAATAAGAAAATTACTGTTTTAATTAGATTTAACAAACATGCAAATTTATATGTAAACTATAAACATTTTTAAATTAATCTTACGTGCGGTACATTCCGAAATGTAGGAAAGTACAAAAACAGAAACCGCTCCAACCGATTACACTGACATCATCGGCAGAGGTGTCGACTAAACGCCGTACACCTCTATAGGTAAGTACATACTTGGTACTACTTCGCAAGAACACGCAATAATTCGAAATAGCACTTGCCTTGCTGGGGTAGTGCCTAAAGAAAACCGGTGTTGCATGACGTTGTAATTAATACAATACCGGTGCTGATTACAAATTATTAATTAATCGGTAGCGCGCATATACAATATGAACAATACGAGTGATTTAAGCAATCGAAACCCTTAACCATAATACCCGAATGAAGCTATTATGCTAATTTTGACGGTGGGATCGTAATATTCAAAGGTATATCGCTTAGGTAGGTAATAACTTTGTGTTAATGAAGGACAGCCTTGTTCTTTTCTATGTTAATGAATGCTATGCTTAGACAGAATTGTAAAATTTTAGAAATGGCTTAGATTACATAAGAATAAAAATAAGTTATATGATTTTATAGAACATAGATTTTATTTTTACGCGGAAAAACGTAAATAAACAGAAGATATAACAATATACGGTTATCAAATTGAAATCTCTTTAATTACACTAATTATTATAACTGCTGTCAACAGTGTATACAAATCCATGTCACTAAATCACTATTCAATGTATCACGTTTACATATCACACGAATAAATTTAAATAATTGCATGCCGTTAGAAACACCATTAACACCGTGTAATGATGGTTATTCAAATACACCGGCTGCCCGAAATTATCCGACGCCAGTTAAATTATTAATGCTGTGGTCATTTTTTTTACCGATTACAGCGCTATAACAAATATGGAAAGAAACGCGCGTGTATCGTGTTGGTAAGTTAACTTACGTAATTATTTATATTTTTAAATAGAACATCCATATATCCATTCCATACTCCAAAAATCCTGGAGACATTTAATTCAGATTTCAATCAATCCCGTTCCTAGATGGTTTAATAATAGGAAACAACAAAAGCTAAAAATAGACATCTACAGAGTGTCTCGGCGGGAACTATATCGATTGATATATCAAAGACTATACATTGGAAAATTCTGAAAACTTGGCCATATACTAAACCTCACACGTGCTATTAAGCTAAAATGTTTTTAATAATTTTACAGTTCCTCTTATACCGGAAATAGCTGCCAACTTTGTTATTTTAAATGAAATACCCTATATGTTATTCCTAATTCAGTTTTGTTATTTCAAATATCAAATTTTGTTGATATTAGTGTCTAATTCCTTTTTGAAATAAAGAAATAACATAAAAAAATGTCTTTGGTAGAAAGCAATATTTCTTTGCTCGTATTAAAAAATATTATTTCTTTCACTCAACGCAGGCTTCCTTGAATCAGCAAATCCTTTTTCTCAGTGCACATATTTCAATATCTTGAAAAGTATTAATCAGATGCGTAATAAAGGATTTTTTTTATTTTTTGTAAGAGCAATTTGATAAGAAAGAGACAAATAAGTAGCTGTATTAAAAAAATTAAATATTTGGCACTTTTTGCATCTAAAAGTTTAAGCGCAATTGTCGAACACACTGTATAATATTTTCGAAAAATATATTCCAATTCTAAAACTTCCCTGTCCGGTCAACAGTTCTGCAAAATTTCAATTTTCCAAGTTAAACACTTTCACAGTTATGAAAGTTCACATGCACCCGTCCATCGGTCAGAAATGTTCCATAAATGTATGATTAGAAATAGGGACATAGTTATTTTTTCAAACAAATCTTAGAAATTCAAAAATATGTAGGATGTTCTATTTAAAGTAACAAAATGGACAGTTATTTCCGGTATAACCGGAAGTGTCAGATTATTAAAAATATTTTAGTTTAATAGTACATGTCAGCTTAAGTATACTGCCAAGTTTTCAAAATTTTCCAATCTATAGTCTCTCATATATCGATCGGTACAGTTTCCAGTAAGACATTCTGTATAGAAAGAAAATCAACACTAATAGATATATTAGGACAGGTTCTAATCACTGTGGACAATACGCAGTTAGATTCTTTATTAACAAATTGAATAGATTGAATAAAAGTAGATATTAAAGAAATTAAATTTGTGTTTATGACATGTAGCTATTTATAATGGTTACTCTTCTAGATATCGATCGCTTCCTTAAGAAAATACAGTAGAAGCAATACGTAAAAAATTCCACGGCTTTAATTCCAGCAGAAACCTGCGATAAGAAATTTATGAAACTTTCCCTCCATTAGGTATCAAAATGTACGTTTGTTTTAGCTTGGAAAATACACTCGGAAACCTTTTAGGCGATCCGAGAGATAAACTGAATGCAAAGAAAAAGTCGGAAATTTATAAAATCGTATGCGGTGAGTGTGATAAACCCTATATTGGATAAACGATAGGCGCCAAATTCAAACAACATACAGCCCATTACCGCTACGGAAGGATCGAATCTGCTAGTGTAACACAATACATAAACGAAATCGGGTATAACATTTATTAGAAAACCAAACGCGCGAGAACTAAACGGTTATGGAACCATTTCTATGAAAAACAATTCTAATCACCCATTTTTTATTTCTAAATTATCTCGAAACGATTGTTCCGATTTAATCAAATAACTTGTGCGGTGAGGAAGGTACCGACACTTTACTGTTTAAAAAAGAAAAGAACTACAATGATTTTAAAATTGTATTTTTTTCTTTACAAGAAACCCGATAAAGATCAGGCAAACGATACCAATGTTCTCGATAAAGCTAAACAAGAAAACAGTTGCTTGAAATTTATTGAGAACTATCGTAAAAATAGAGTTTAATAAAATGCATGTTCAGTATTATTTTTGAAATAAACTTAGTTACGCAGGCAAAGTTTTAACAAAATGGATTAAATTATTGCCCATAATTAATGCGAATGTACAAAAGGTTGTCTGTAGGTACCATTTTTGGAAGAAGATTGGTAAGGGAAGATCTTCTTTATATTCACAGATATCTCTAAAAATTTTCCCGTGATTGTCAAAAGAATACGAACATATTTATTGTCAACAAGGCCTTTTTTCAGGACATTTTTATTATTTCCGATTTAATTTCTTATCATTACTGGAAGTTAGTCTCTATCAATAACAGTAACGCTAGCTCTAAAGCGAATAGTTTGATTCATTTGTTTTTGCTATTATGGTGGATGCGCCGGTAAAACTACCAAAAATTACACTATTATTATAAATAAATGAAGGAAATATAAACAATGACGTTTTAAACATATATGTACGTTAATGTAAACTTTCCTAAGTTTACATTAATACCTGAAGACGTAAATTTGAATCATATAAATAAAAGCGTGTGAAAGATACGTACATAAAATGTGCCCTGATTAAAATATTATACAATTAATATAAATCTACTTACGTACAATGTCGCTCAAAAGGCATATCATACTCTCTTATTACCAATACGGAAAATTCCCGCTGAAGCGTAAGCAAGCCATTATCTTTCTTTTTGCTATGACGGTCTGTACAATAATATTTCCGCTAAGTCCGAAGATTGTTTATGCAAGTCGCCCGACAATACAACTGTTGTCGAAATTTCAATGCATCGACTCTGTACCAGTTTACGACTGGAACGATACGGAATATCATTAAAATCTTTGTTTGTCGGGCGCTCGCACTTCACAACCGCACGCCAACCAAAACAAACCTATAACACCTGTGTCGGTGTATACGAATTCCTTCGCCATAGCTAAACCGTTCGTAGTAGGTTATAGCCGTAATTTCCTTTTTTAGCGTTATAGTATACGACGGCGTTTATCTCGACCATTGTGAGAAATTACTCCTACCGGTTCTGGACTAAGATCTGATAACGTTAAACCTACGATCAAGACGGGCTTATTTAGCGACCTATTGACCTCAATCTTTTATAGCAACGAATCGAATGAAATCGTAAGAAAGAGATTAGCATTCCAAATTTTATTTCACGGGGATAGTGTAATGGACAAGAGACGCCGTTCTAATATTGAGAAAATATATCTTGAATATATCTTAATCTGAATATGCTAGTGCTAAATATGATAATGTAAATCCAGTGTTTGCCATATAACACCAAGAATAGGAACTGGTACCATATTTTTTAGAATTAGTTGTCGGCTTCCTCAAAGAACTTGGCTCATAATGAAGTGAATCTCGAACAATATACAAAAATGTCATTATCAATTGAAAGGTCCGCGTTTTCTTTAAATTATTTTTTATGTTGGTTACAACTACATCTGGTAATTAAATCTTGCTTAAATCATATACCAAGATTGAAACTTCAAATAGTAAATACTCAAGATGATGACGTTGAGTTGCAATACAAATCCCTCTTCGCCGAAGACGACGAAGTGTTGAAGCGTCAAGAACATTATGAATTGCTTCATAAAATAGTTAGAGCAGGAGAACCTTGAGGACACGTCTATTAAAATATTCATATAAAAAGTTCATTGGTTGTAACATTTTATGAGCTGTGACATTGTCTTGTTGGGAGTATCCATACCTAAGTTCGTCGTCACGTAACTGGTTTAGAAGAGGTTGCATTAAGTTACTGCGACATCTTTCTGCGTTTATTGTTTTACTGCAACTTTTTCAGATTGTAATGGTTTCTATATCACGACATAAGAGTTTCTATGAGACCAGATACGCAAGGTTTGTTTGTTAATAAAATCACTAGGATGAAAGCAAGCCTTATCTGGGAAGAAGGTTTCGTCAGGGATATTGTCAACCATGTGATTTTCAAACCAACCAGAACACGAATTTTATATAAATATTTTCGAGATCTTTCTACGAATCTGCTGACAAGTACCCTATGGTGATTGATCTATTCGCCTGCTCACATCAACAATAGTTTCAGCACTTTTTTCTTAAGTCTGCCAGTACCGGGTTTGCGACTTACTGTACCAGTTTCTCAAAATTTAACAACCCAGGTAACAATTTGTTGATATATCAAGGTACAATACTGTAAAACCGAAAACAAGTTTTATCCACACATAGTTGCATTGAATAAAACTATTCTCCATTCTATCGTTTTTGTCCATTACGAAAATAGCTTTCAATGATAAATGTTTGGTGACCTATAGTAAACATGTCCTAAAATGTATAAAACTTGATGATGAATTTATGAAACTTGGATTTAAGTCTCGGATGTAGTTGCAAGCAACAAAATAAAGAAAATAATACAAAGAAAAGATGGCCCTCTCGATTACCTTTTTTTATGATCTATCCCTTAGGTACTAAGCTATCTGAAGCAGTAGAAAGTTAGGGACAAGGTGGGACACTTTATATGTGGTTTTAAATTAAATAATGATCCTAACAATTTCTTAGCATATTATTCATATCCAATATTTTAACAATAATTGAGTTCATTCCAAATATAAATTCCTCCGAATTTATTACATTTTGTCACGTTTAGTCGTCTGCTAATTTGAACGATAAGCCATAAATTTTGGAAGATACAAATTATCTCATATACATTTCCTTTATGGAAATACGTATGAGGGGAACCCTAAAAATGTCTGTTGTGTCTTAAACTTTTAGTAATTTAGTATTAATAGCGTTTCAAAGAAATCAATTTAATGAAAAAAAATTGATATTTCTCGTAAACATTTCCGTGCGATGAGTTTGCACAATTTTAAAAAAGCTTAACTCAACAGCAATGCATCGATGGACTTCATTCTGCCTTTGAAGATGAAGCACCATCCAAAACCACAGTTTGTGACTGGTTTCCAGAATTTAAGCGTGGACGTACTAGCGTCAGTGACGAATTTCATGAAGGTCGTCCATCAACTGCTGTTGTTCCAGCAAACATCAATGCTGTACGAAAAATGATTGAAACGGATTAAGAGGCATCTTTGGGGAAAGCTCAAAAAATAGCCTGTGTGAATTGTTGCAAAAAAATGCTTCAAAAATTCAATCGCAGTGCTTCTGCCAAGGTATACAGTATCGTAACAGGTAACGAAACCTGGATATATTCATACGAACCGAAAACAAAACAACAATCCACTGTTTGAGTGTTCCAAACTGAACCAAAACCAACAAAAGTTGTTCGTCCACGAAGCGCTTGAAAAAAAAAATGATTGCTTTTGTCCTCCGTAAAACTGAGCCTGTTGCTCTAGAGGATCGAAAAACCTGAAAACGCTGATCGGTATACAATTTGTTCACCTCAAGTTTTCAATGAAATCAGAAAAAAGCAGCAAACATCCTTCACCACGACATTACCAGCTCTTACACAGCACATCGATCAGTCGATTGTTTAAAGAAGAATAACATTGAATCACTCATAACTAACGACTTCCTCTTGTAGCCTTTTATCAAAAACAAATTGCATGGTGAGCGGTTTTCGATACCTGAAGAGGTCGTTGTTTCGACAACTGGTTTCTTCGAAAACAAAACTGCTTGAAACTTAGGGGCGAATATTTTAAGAAACAATAAAGTAATTTTTATTTTATTTATAATTTTATGAATAAAAACGAATTATGGAATATAAAAATAATGTCGAAAAACCCAAAAAGAAAGTTGTAACATGTCAAGGGCAAGATAAATAACGCATTTTGTACAGCAATCCGTGCCCTCAATCTTAGATGCTATCACATTTAGGTTCTACACGCAACACGAACTATAATTGATTAAAACGTTTTTAAGAGAAATTTACTCGTCAGTCTACTACCCTATATTCACATTTAAAGTTTGAACGTATAAAGAACAATTAAAAATTTTCGACAACCGCAAAATCATGTAGTACATAAAGCATAAATGAAACAACCTCTTAGACGATGGACATTGTATTCTTTAATTATCGTTAACATGATGCGTTTGATGGTTAGTAAGATTTTTCACACCTCAAGTAAGAATAATTTTGGAAAGCATCATTCATGCACATTTTAGAAGGACAAGCGAAGTGCATGTTTCCTTTCATCAATGTATTCAGCAGCATACTATAGATGCCCGGATCTAGGCAAGCTTTTAGAGTTCTAAGGAACCTTTCCGGATTAGAACACACCGCTATGGCGTTTGCAAAATGCTGAGTTGCCTCCTCCATATTTCCTCTCAACATTAGGGCTTCCCCTATCTGCAATTCGTGAAGTATAATGACATCCTCTTCTTTACGGCTCTCCACAATGTCCAAAGGCAATACGGTACTTCTATCTAACTCGCTCAATTTTCGTTCATATTCTCTTTTTAGTTTTAGCTTCTTTTTGTAATTCGGATCACGTTTCTGTTGGCGATCAAAGATAAGACAAATGGCGAGAGCCAACATACCGCCAAATGCTGCTCCAAAAGCGTAGAAATGTACCCGGTCCATTATTGAATTTTGATGTACAAATACTGCATGGATTTTAGAAAGATGTAGAAGGTAGAAAACGAATCATTTTGAATTACATTTGACAAATATTGGTAACAAAACAAATATTATAAACTTACGCAAGCCATTTTGATATTAATTTTTTTCATATTCTTAGTATTTTTATAATATCAGATCTCTACGTTATTAATGGCATAAAATAATTTTAATGTAAATAATCATGTTTCAAATACAAATTAATAACTTTCGTTAATTCAAATATATCAATAATACTTTTCGTAAAGATAGGGACAAACATTCATTAGATTAAATGTACTTTAGGTTATTTACACCATCAAACTTATATCTGTCATATAGTCCTTTTGTTGATTGCAAGTTGTCATAAATAACAGCTGATTACCACTCATTACAAATGTAGAAGAACGAATTTTATTGTTTTTCCAATATTTAAAATGAATAAAAATCTTCAATCACCGACCAAACTAACGGAATTCGCCCCTCTTCAACCTGAAGAGAAACAACAGGGAGTAACACAATTTTTTACCAAAATTTTTAAGCTAAATCGATCAACAAACCATACTGAACATGCTAATTCCCAAGAGAATAATAGCGAGAAATTACTCCAAGAAACTTTACCAGCATGGGCAAACGAGACAACATCGGAAATAGAAAATAGTCAGAGCGAAAATTCATATTCAGTAGATATTGCAGAAGGAAGAAGTTTACCGAATGTTTTAAAAAGAATAAGTAGTTTACTAGCACTGAAAAGTAGTGTAAGAATATTTACGAAAGGAATCTTTCTTCTAATATTTTCATGATCCTATTTTAGAATTTGCAAGCATATTCCGATTCTGAGTTGAAACAATATTGGATGCCTGATTCTGTGAGTAAAGAATGCTACGAGTGTTGTGAAAAATTTACAACATTTAGAAGACGACATCATTGTCGAGTTTGTGGGCAAATTTTCTGTGCACAATGTTGTAATGGACAAATACCAGGAAAATTATTTGGATGCACTGGTATAACGAAATAAATATTATATTCACTAGAAAATTAACCTAAAAAAATTGATTATAGGCTACTTAAGAGGTTGCACGTATTGTTGCAATGTAGTTTTATCGTACTTAAAATCCGTTGGTATTGGATCTGAATTGAGCGCTTGCTTAAAGGCATTACAAGATAGTTTAGAGAATAAATATGGTATCCAATCTGAACATTCCCCATCAGCTGTAGAAACTACTTTGTCATCTATATCAAGTACAAATGATGCAATTGAAAGCAATGGCACTTTAAAAAGAAAAGTTTCAGTAGGTTATCAGGAAGAAAAATTTGTACCTGGAAGGTAAGTACATACGTTCAAGAGCTTTCAAAAATACTTTAAATCGTGTCTATTATGAGCAGTTCTAGTGTCAATTATATAACTATCGAAGAAAGATGTAGAGCTTTACAAAATTCAGTCTCATTAAGAAATCTATATGAAGAAATTTCTAAACCAACAACAGGAATCATTCTACGTTCACATAAGTTTCGTCTTAGGATGTACTCCGAATGCTTTTTAGGATCTGAATTAGTGGACTGGTTAATACGACAACAAAAAGCAAATACTAGGTAAGATAAAAATGTACAGAATGTACAGGGTGCCTTTATAAAGTTTATATGCGATTTGATCAAACTTATCTTAGTCCAAAAGTCGTTTAATTTACAGAATTCAAGCAGCAGCTATATGTCAAGCTCTATTAGAAGGTGGATACATTGAGTGTGTCTCTGATCCATGTTCATTTGTCGACGGCTACGCTTTATATAAACCAGGAATTGTTAGTTCATTAGAGCCATTCCAAAATTTATCAGAGAATTCGTCACAAGATGAACCTACATGGGTTCAATTTGTTTCGCAGGAAACAAATCTTGATGGTAATTAAGTTCACATATCGTTGTTAAAGAAAATATATAACTTATTATGAACGATTTGACCTTCTCCATACAGATACTGAAAATGAACCTCCATTTGGTATATCTTCTGGTAGACTAACATCATCTTCATCTTACACATTGGACTTGAATATTGGAGCTAGTACTGTGTACCTCTCGAAGCCATTACCATCTAGTCACAATATTTCATCACAAGATGATGGAGAGAACTCAGATAGCCAGAGGTTATCTTCAACGGAAACTTCAGTTGTACGCACTTCTGAGCAAAGAGAGAATGTGCCCGAATCAGGTCAGTATCTAATTTTAAATCACTTTAAGATTCCGTATTGATAATATGAATCTTTTACTGGACAAATCATAAGCAATTCTAGTATTTATTAGCGAGTTGTACCATTCATTAAAACAAGTACATACATTTTCGGGACATTCTGTATGTTGATGAAGTTAATCTTCAATTTTGTTATCGGCAACAGTTGTTACTGTTTCCATCTTTCTCAAAGATATCACTTATATCAAAAAATTTAAGACATAAATTTGAAACGATTTAATTGATCGTCTTTAATTTCCAGGTTGGCATAATCCAACTCAATTAAGAGAAGAAAATGGCGAGAAAAATGCTTATAATTTACTGCAGGAGGCCTTCAAACAACACGAATCCAGCTTAGTTAAACAACTACTAAATCAACATGGTCTACAACCTAGTTGGAGTGATACTCTCTTGCCTCTAGTGCATGAAATAATAGATTACGTGCATCCAGGTACTTAAACCTTTCATTCGTAATTAACAATTTATTACAAACAAATTACACCTTTTCCATATTTTAAAGATTTACATCACAATGCTGAATTTATCGATATTCGACAGTATGTGAAATTCAAAAAATTGCCGGGGGGTGTGAGAAGCGATTGCAAATTAATTCGAGGATTTGTGTGTACAAAAAATATTGCGCACAAAGCAATGCCTAGTAAGATTGAAAATCCAAAGATTTTGCTTCTGTTAGGTTCGATTGTGTATCAGAGAATTGAAGGTCGATTGATGTCCTTGGAACCAGTATTAATGCAAGTACGTGTGTGTCATCAATGTTTTTTAATTTATAACAGTTTATTTTTGCTCTAGGAGCATGAAAGTCTGCGAAACATAGCTGATAGGATAACTAAATTAAAACCAGATATCGTATTAGTAGAACGAAATGTAGCTCGGTTAGCACAAGACATATTACGGGAACAAGGTGTTACTTTGGTGCTGAATGTAAAGCAAAGAATATTAGATAGTTTATCTCGTTGTACGCAAGCAACATTAGTAGCCTCCGTTGATTCTCATATAGGGAAACCAACATTGGGTAGTTGTAAAAATTTTTATTTGAAATCGTTTAGAAATGATTTAGGTAAGAAATTCTGCATTGAAGAATATCACTTAAAACTTGATGCATGCATATTTTCAGGTCATATTAAAACACTTATGGTTTTCGAAAATGTACCGCAATCCCATTTGTGTAGTACCGTGTTATTAAGAGGTGCTTCTTACAATGAGTTGGTAAAAGTTAAAAGAGTGGCATCCTTATTATTATTCGCTTGCTATAACTGGAGATTGGAAAAATCTTTTTTGATGGACGAATTTGCACAACCGCCAAATGCTAAAGATGAATTTTTTGACGATAGCAGGGAGGGTTCACCAACTCTAGCTAAACCTCCTACTTCCATAGAAAATGAATCTGAAGTTCTTTCGAGGAATCGAAAAATTTCAAGGGGTAGTCAAATAAGTAATCTAAACATATTCGATGAAAATGAGAATGATACAGAGGTATTTATTAATACAGAAGACACAAAACCAAAAATTGAAATAACAATTGCTAATAATACCGAGGAGAAAAAAATTACCACCGAGGTTATTAAAGACTACACAGATCCATTGCATTCCTACAATAAAGAAGATGAAATTGTGCTGAAAGAATCGTCAGAAAAACTATCCGTAGCAGATCTACCGTTTTCGAATCATTTTCGTAAACATTTAGACGACACAATATTATGCATATCACCATTTTTAGTATTCTCTGTACCCTATTTAGAAACAGAGAATGGTAGGAAGTGTAAATTAAGATCTTTTTTCCCCGGGCAAATATATTACAGTGAGCAATTTTTAAATACAAAACGCAAACCTAATCATTCTATGGAAGACAACAATAATCAAGCAAATTTAGCTAAAATTAAGGTAAAATCAAATAGAAGTATTTTTTATTTTATATTCAATTCTTTTTTTTTCAGTTAAAACCACCACATCCTTTTATAACAACAAGAATTACAGGCAGCGTGGATAGTAACGAAATTCAAACACTTCTAGCTCATTTCAGAGCTTGTGGCGGACGATTGGAAAAGAAAGCAACTCTAGACGTTATTAATAAGGATAATGATGAAAGTTTTAAGAAGAAATTAAGGGGAGACTTGGAATTAGATCATTTAGATGTGTTGGATCCGAATAATCATCAAAGATTAGCCGTTTTGTTTTGCAGTTATAGCCATAAATCTCATAACGCTCCTGCATTTTGTGTATATCCTTGGCAAGTCTACTTTCCCTCCTATTTTATTTTACGTGAAATTTCTAACTGCCTACAAAAAATGACTTAATCAAATATTCTTTCAACGTGAATTCTAATATTCGTACAAAACATACGGGGTGTCCTAGCGTCAATTCACCAAATTCACTGTAAGAACATCTAACACAATTCTGAACAAAATATCTTAAACCTGTCCTCGCAAATTGTTGAATTGAAAAATCAACAAACAATTATTTTATCTGATTTAATAATTTAATATGCAATATAAACAAATAAAATTCTTTTAGGATAGTGCACATGGGTTTTTACGGGACGAATGACATTCCATTAGGTTGCTTCCTTGAAAGATACTGTTTCCGAACATCTTACGACTGCCAATCAGATACTTGCGGGACACCAATGTTAAATCACACCAGAAGATTCGTTCACAATTCAGGTTGTGTGAGCATTTCCCTTGATTTCCTAGACACGAAACTAGTAGAGAATAAAATCATCATGTGGAGTTGGTGTTCGAAATGTCAATCTTGTTCTCCAAGTGTACCGATGTCCAGAGATACTTGGTCATTTTCTTTTGCAAAGTATTTAGAATTAAAATTTCATGGTGGTTTATATGCTAGAAGAGGCAATACTCCGTGTTCCCATAATTTACATCATGATAACATTCAATATTTTAGCTACAACAACATTGTGGCATCATTTGAGTAATATCCATTTAAAAATCTCCATTGTGAGTTTTATTTTACACACAATAATTTGCAGATATTCGCATATACAACTTTGGGAAGTATCTTTACCACCGCCAATTATAAGAATAAAGTACGTTAACACCAAAGATTATAGTGATATGATAGAAGAAATCAAAACTATGGCTTTAAAAGGACACGAAATATTTTCTTTGATATCGGAGAAATTGCTTTCGTTACCAAGTGATTTTGATGGACTCTCTAATTTAAAACAGATATTATCAAAAGAGCAGTCTGCTTTTAAGCAAAAAGTGGAAGAGGTGCAGCTTAAATTAACGTCCCCAAGTTTAGAAAGTGTCCCCGGCAATTTTTCTGAAACTAGTTTAGGTGGTAACAGGTTACTTTAATATACCAACCTTTCTATAAAATCGTTTCTACCTTAGAAGTACCTTCAGCGGTATGGAGAATAGCAGATGCACTCATTAGAGTGAAAAAATTGATCGTAGAAGCTGTCGAACAATGGAATATGCGATTATCAGAATCTTTCAAGAAACGTGATATAGATAAAAAGAAAGATAGAACATCTCACACGGATCTAGATAGTCCAATAACTCCGGATTCACGATCCCTTGCTAATCAAGCAACAGAATCCGACAGCAAGAAACCACACACGGAAGCAATAACAAGTACAATAACTAAAAAAAATAAAAGCTTGGATCAAAGTGATGGTAAGTTTGTGTTTGTTTTGTTAGCAATAATTGTTTTTCATTTGCACAGCTTTATTGACAATTTTCTGATGATCATTTTTAATTGCAACCAGCTTCATTAATGGATGATTCTTTACAAGATTCGGATTTAGCAACAGCACTATCACCTGAAAAAACCGGCAATTGCATAGATAAGCACGTGCATGTTGCTGCTTTCATGAATGATGTCGCTTGTAGTGTGAAAACTAATCTCGCTCAAAATAGAGTTGCTAGGCAAACTAGTTATAATCTCAACCTAACATCTTCCACATACGGCAAAGGTACATATGTACAAGGTGGGCCAAATTCGATACTTTTGATAGGTAACTTATATTTCTAAAAGAATTAGACAAAAACTGACCTAAGCTTCTGGAGCTCGATTTTAAAGAGAAATCGATTGGTGAATTTTTATATCTTCCTTAATATAAGAGATACAATCCATCTTAAAATAATGTTAAATGAAGAAAAACAAATAATTTAAAAATTGTTTAAATAAAATATCAAGTGTGTTATATCATTCCAAATGTAATTTTGATATGCTTTTCAATAGTGTAAAAATATATAGGGTGTTCAATATAAAAAAAAACACGTCTTGATAATATCTCAAAAAATAGGAGTTTCAAAAAAGAAAAAAATAGAGCATAAGATTCTGCGTCAAAAAGCGCCCTAATCTAGTTTTTATATAAATCGAGCATTTTCACAAATAAAAAAGTTACAAGGGTTTTTAAAAATTGCACATTTTAAGAAACCGCTCTGTATCTCGTATATTAAGGAAGATATAAAAATAAGGATTTCACCAATCGATTTCTCTTTAAAATCGAGCTCCAGGTCGAGCTTCGGTAAGTTTTTGTCTAATTCCTTTAGAAATATAAGTTCCCTATTAAAAGTATCGAATTTGGCCCACCTTGTACATGCAATCACATTAAGTAATTCATCGATTTTACTGTGCATTTTGTGTACATTAAATTAATACATTGGATTAGGTAGTTGGTATTTGGGAAATAATGTTAATTATATATTAAATATATATAAAATATATTAAATTATATATTAAATATATATAAAATATAATAATTTATATTTTAACCTTCCAACCTGCTATTTAAATGAAACCCAACAATATTATTTCTTTGTTATGTTTATTAAGTATTAATAGCTATCCTTTCTTCTTGCATCAGTTGCATCAATACTATGTTTATATAAAATAAAATTTTCTTGAGCTGTAGATCGTCTCCAAAGTTATTTATTTTTTTAATAAAATATTTTATGTTTATGCTTTTTTAAAGGAAATTAATCGTGAACAAAAATGTCTTAATATACAATAATTTTAATAATAATCAATACTTCATCAAGTTAAAACATCTTAATTACCTAGTCCTGCTGTACACGATGTTGACAAAAAAATTAAAATCTTCGTTTTAGTAAACTTGGTCTAGCTTTTTTTATTTAAAAATCTGTTAAAAAAATAACCTAAACCAACGATGAATGGATTTTAAATCTTCTTTCACTGATGCCAATATAGCTTGCATGGCTGTTACACTACTCTAACTAATGACGCCTACTTTAACTAAACATACAAATTTATGCGAGCTTGCAATGCTTGAAGTATTTAAGTGCTTGAAACATACTAAGCATTACTTAAAGCACTTTTAGCAGTGCTTGAAGTACTTTTAAGGCTTAAAATATTTTAGTACGTTGCACTTGATATTTCTATCATCAGTCTTCAGTCATCTTGGTGCTTTTTTCAAATACGTTATTTGATAATTCAAGCACTTTTATAAATGTGCCCGGTCCTTAATATTTGAAGCACTTTACTAAAGTACTTCATCCAACTCCGATTCACAATTGAAATTTCTTTCAAAAAGTATAAATATACGCAGGGTGTTAAAAAATTGCAACCAATTCACTAATTTAACCAGCTTCCTAGTTCCAATAGTAAGAATATTAACAATAGTGAGCAAATATATTTGGATACAGTGTACATAATTATACTCGGCTATTTTTGACCTTAAATTCGTGTTTGATTTTCTTTGAGTTTTTAGGTCTTTGGTAAAGAAAACAAAAAGGCTCTTTTTCTTGGATTTATCTTATTTTGCAACGTCTCGTCGACACCCTCAGGCATATCTATCAGCTTCTTTTTGCTTTCACATTGTATTAGTCATAATGTTCTTTTTTTGTTTCTTTTACTTTTGAAATGCTATTTTTTACAATTAAATTGCTTTTTAAATAACTAAAAAAAAAATTTATAAATGTACGAAACAAACGAGTAACATTATAGATGGGCGCCTTACATATATTGCAAGGAAAAGAAGATTACAACTAACTAAGCTGACAGATACGCTTAAGTATGTCGACGAAAATGATGCGAAATAAATTAAATTCAAAGAAAAGAAACTTTTTGTTTGCTTTACCAAAGACCTGAAAACCCAAAGAAAACAAAACACTGGAAAGTGTACTCATACTCCTATTTTATAATTAGATTATACGCCACCTTCACCGAAATGTCATCATAGGTCCCAATCAGACGGAACAGTATTATCACAATATGAAGATTGTTATGATAGTAAGAAAGATTTAGATAAAAAAATTGTTAAAACGATATTTTCGCTTTTGCCGTCCAGTACAGCCTCAATACCAATTCCGGTAAAGTTAGCTTCACGTCGACGGAACATATTTTTAAGATGTGGAATTTTCAGCATCCTTTTAATATACAAGAACATTATACGCTACCAACTGGAGTATATTTTCCTATTGTCGTTTTTGAGAGCGAGCCGAGTTCTATTATAGCGTACGCGCTAAACTCTTTCGATTATAAGAGAGCCTTAGAGGAACTAACGTGCAAGAAAACCGCCAGCAATGAACAAACGCCGAGCCCCATACATAAGAGATACTCCCAATCCGACAAGGAGAAAAATGATAGCTGTGATACGTTACCCGGTGAAAAATCCTCTGGATTACTATCATTTTTACGTAACAAAGATATGAAGAGCGAATTAGTTAGCAGTATTAATACTCAAACGGAATTGAAGTATGTCGAAGTAAAGATTTGTCTTGGTGTTATAATGGTTTTCTTTTCGTGTTTTTAGCCAATCTGTAGAGTCTCTGAATAGCGAGAAGCAGGAAGATCCCAAGAAGAATAAAACATCCAATATTGAAATTCAGTTTGAAGATTCTAATTGTAAATTTTTCTGTCGTATATATTTCGCTGATAAATTTGCTGCCTTGCGTAATTTGGTGCTACCAATAGGAGAAGAGGCGTACATAAAATCTTTGTCCAGATCGGTCCCATGGAATGCTCGCGGAGGCAAATCAGGTTCTACGTTTTGTAAAACAACTGGTATGCTATTTTAATCGAATGGTAGCAATAGCTTAATGTGTAAAGAGGGTACTTAAATCGGTTTTCATTGTTTCTGAAACAAAAATTAATCGATTTAGGTAGTTGCAAAATAATAGAGAATCATTAAAAAGAAAGTTATATGATATGCCGTGGTTGAATGTCGAGAATTGTATTATTATCAACACTTGCCAACTCCGTTTTTTGCCATTTTTTGTCATTTCATATAAATCCTAGCGTTTGAATTTAACGAAGACTTGTTGGATTGAATTATAGTTGCATCACAGCCTTAGAGTTATAATGAAAGCTATCCCGGTCACGATATTCTCAACTTCTTTGTCCTCACTTGTGACAATGAGAAAAAATTTAAAATTGCAAAATTAACACATTCGTATTTACGTATTATATCCTCGAAACATTTAAGCTTGCATCGACAATTCGTAGTTTTTACAGATTTAGTATTCTATAACTGTTTTAACGAAAGATACATTTTACATTTATAGACGATCGTTTCATACTCAAAGAAATGCCAAAATCAGAAATCCAATTATTCCTGGAATTTGCTCCGAAATATTTCACATACATGAATCGCTGTCACGAAACGGCCCAACCTACTTTACTTGGAAAAATAGTTGGCATTTATCAAGTAGTATTTAAGAATAACACCACGAATGCCACTCTTCGGACGCAACTACTGGTGATGGAAAATTTGTTCTATGATCGGATAGTTACTCAAAAGTTTGATCTCAAAGGCTCTATGCGAAATAGACTCGTCAACCCAGATAATCAAGATGGAGAAATCGTTTTATTAGACGAAAATTTACTGAAAAGTAAGAGTCACCATCGATTTCTTTTCAAGGCATGATTTTGATGATTTTAGTGTCTTGTGATTCGCCGTTATATATTCTTCCACATTCCAAAGCCGTCTTAACCGCAGCAATACAAAATGATACGGAATTCCTCTCAGCTCAATCTGTTATGGATTACTCATTACTTGTTGGTTTAGATTCTGAAAATAAAGAGCTTGTGGTTGGAATTATTGGTAAGTTATAAATAACCACTTATAACCCAAAAACTTTAATCAACAAATTTTGGCTTTGTTAGATTATATTCGTACGTTTACATGGGATAAAAGGTTAGAAACTATGGTAAAGAAATCCGGTATGCTATGGGGACAAGCGAAACTGCCAACGATAGTCTCACCCAAAGAATATTGTAAAAGATTTATTGAGGCTATGCATAGATATTTTCTTGAAGTTCCAGATCCATGGACGGGTTTAGGAAAAGGTTTAGAATGTTAATGATTTAGTTCTTGTATGAATTGTAGTGCAATCTTACAACTATGTAACCTTTTATAGATACTTATGTATTTTTTTATTTACATTGAAATAATTTAATCTATTTATTTCCTAAACGATTTAGATTTGTTAACTTTTGTGGTTTTATAAATGTATTATTGTATAGAATTTATTAAAGATGTTAAGAAAAATTAATTGCTTGTTCCTTTTGGAGATCCAAAACAAAGAACATGTGTTGAAATATCATAAATCAATTGATATTCGCCTCTAGCATGGTTCACATGCCGAGTTACCGTGATCAACTGCCTCCCGCTCCGTTAGTTTCTCCTCTGGCGTGGTTTACACGTTGAGTTACCGTACTAACTATTGCCTACCACCTTTGCCTCACCTGAAGAAGCCCCATATGGCTGTGGGCGAAACGTCGAGTTTTCCTTAAGCCATAACACGTGATCCGCACCCGGACCACGTTTAGTTTTAACATGTGTTAGGTAATAATAGTAACTGTAACCAGTAACTGAAATAATACACAATAACACTCAGTAATTCAAATACTCGGAATTATTTTTATGTACTAAATATTGCCACGCAGATTAACCTTAATTTGTCAAAATACATAAATTCTAAGATATTCCTATCATTTACGTAAAATAACATACTTGGAAATTAAATATGAGGGTTATCACCATTGATAACCTTGAAACTTCTCTATATATTCCGCAAACACCTCAAAGGATGCGGTTTTCATTCGACTGCAAACCAAGATGTTACGGTTTTTAGCAATTTATACTGTTGTTTTATTTATTAACAGTGTCTTAAGTAAAGAATGTTCAGTCTTCGATGGCTTGTCAATTACTCTTTCTGGCGACGAAGGTCTTCAGACCACAACTTCTCGAGATAAGTTGGAAAGTGCTTATAGGATTGCTATAGAAAATCAAAATCTTCCGACGGTGTGCAAGAACGGTTTCGCCAATCTTAACAGGTTAGACACTTTGATTATTGAAGCTAGTGGTGTGCGACGTATTGAACCAGGAGCATTTGTAAATCTTGCATCGTTAAGAAATTTAATAATAACAGACAATAATATCGAAGAAATCGAAAACGGTGTATTTGGGAATTTGCTTATGAGGAAATTAAATTTATCCAACAACGGAATCTCCAAAATACATCCTCAAGCATTTGAAAATCTGATGAATTTGGAAGTTTTGGATTTACACTCAAATAAATTAAAAACTTTCGAAAACGAATGGTTTAAGTATACGCCAAAATTATACCGTCTAGATTTCACGTTCAATGGCATTGAGAGTATTCCAGAAAATGCTTTTATGAATATTATAAAGAACAAACAGAAAAAGGACAATTTGGAACTGTGGTTTATGCATAACAGCATAAACAGTATCGATAGGAAAGCTTTTAATAATGTAAAGAAAATTCGAAGCTTATGGTTGAGCAATAACAGGCTTACTAGCATTGATGTGGAAGTTTTCGCCAACGTAGAACAGTTAGAAACTTTATATTTGGACAATAATTCGTTTTCATGTTTTGATGATAATTTCTTAAAAATTTTAAAAGTAGAAGAGTTAGATGTCGATGGAAATCCAATAGACTGCGATTGTTTGGAAAGGATCAAGAAAATGAAACGGGAAAGAAATATGGTAGTTCAACACTTGCGAATTGGACTGCGATGCCTTTTGAATAAGTTGCGACAAATTCAAAACAAAGAAGACATTGCCTGATATGTAAATATGATGTTATTATGAATGTTATAAACGTAATTTTGTATTGCTTAATAGCAAAATCAAAGATGAAATATATCTTTAAAACAAATAATTGGATAGTGTTCATTGTTTCCTAATCCAGTTTTATATTTGAAATAGGCGCCTTTTCCATGTAGTACCAATCGCAAAATAATTTAGTGTAGCAAAGTGCGATGATGTATTTCCTTTAATTTATTCGGAGATTCGCCTTCATAAAACAAAGCGATTTACAGGCACGCACACACTTATTTATTCCATCAGCAAACACAAATCGCGTAAATAATTTTTTAAGTTTGTGGTTTTGTGGTCAAGTTTAAAAATATGACATGGTAGATATCAGTAGTTGTCACCAGATGTCACTGTTATCAGTGTTCTTAAATATGTGATATTGGTTATTTTATATTTTATTTATAATTTGTATAAGTTTTTTATTTATAATCTTTAATAAAACTAAGTTCATCCAATTCTGAATTTATATACATATAAAAAGTACAAAATGTCGAAGTATAAAGTAAGTGCAGAGTGGAAGAAGCGGGTAAAACAAGAATACATGAAGCTTAGACAAACAAAACGTTACAAAAGGGCGGATGAAGTGAAAGTTGCATGGAATCAAAACAGAAATAAAATGACTGAAATACTTATAACTGAACAAAAACGCTGGACTGAAAGTAAAGCAGTCTGGGTAAATACGATGGACCATCCAGCCCATTTAACCTGCATGAAGAAAGCAGAAGTTGTAGGAAATGAAGGTAGAATTTAATTAAAAAATCATGCACTTCGTCTAATATCCACATAATATTACTGCAGGTGATGTTCAGGTGACTCCAATAAAGACAATAAATGCCGTTACATCAATTCCGACGATGTATACTTGGGCTCCAATACAACAAAATTTCATGGTGGAAGATGAGACTGTTTTACATAACATACCATACATGGGTGATGAAATTTTAGATCAAGATGGCACGTTTATAGAAGAATTAATTAAAAATTATGATGGCAAAGTGCATGGCGATCGTGAAACTGGATTTATAGATGATGAATTGTTTGTAGAATTGGTCCATGCTTTAATGCAATACCAAGAGAAAGATAAGCCAGAGAAACGGGATAAACCCAAAGATGAAAATAAGGATGAAAAAAAGGAGGAAATGGATTTTCCTATTTATATGATATTCCAAGCAATCTCTTCTCAATTTCCTGATAAGGGTCAACCACAAGAACTAAGAGAGAAGTAATTATTTCAATTTTTTTTTACAGCAGATGAAATTGATTTAATTTTGCAGGTACATCGAATTAACAGAACGTATGGATCCAAATGCCCTACCACCGGAATGTACTCCAAATATTGATGGTCCAATGGCAGAGTCTGTACCTAGGGAACAGACGATGCATTCGTTCCATACATTATTTTGTAGGCGTTGTTTCAAATATGACTGTTTCTTGCATCGTAAGTAAAATTCACTTTTAATCACATTACAATTGCACAGATTATAATACTCTGTTTTATAAATGCAATTATAACAGATAGAGAGAACTTTAATTTTTTAATGCACATCACATACAGTATTATACAAATGGTAAGCAACATGCGCTCATAGTTTTCATAAGGAAAATTATTAACTTTACTTTAAAACCAAAACCATAATTTGCATCTCAAAGATAATATACAGTGTGTTTATCTAGTTCCTGAACAATTTAGAGAAAGATGCCAGATAAAGATAATGTTCAAATGGAATATCTGCATGTTTAGGTATTTCCTTGATTTGTGGCAGTCTCGTACAAGATTTCCCACAGCTGCCTAGCTTAGTTTTGAGACAATTGTATCTGAGATGTTTGCAATAAATTAGTCTGACAGTTTAAACGCCCTATATCCGAGATAATTTTGCGGAAGTTTTATTCTTGTATCTATATTTTTTTACTTTACCACTCTATACATTCTTCTAAAACCTGATAAAGAAATGTATTTATCTAAAATGCGTCCTTCGTTAATGCTGCAAAAGCTGAACTTGAGTAATATTTTATGTTATCCTAGGCTTGTTTCTTAAGTAATTTTTATCTAAAAGCTGTTTCTGTAAATTGTTCAGTTCAGTGGAATTATTTTCGTCTCATGCGTTAGATACACACGCTGTATTTCTCCATAAACTATCCACTTGGATACCTAAACTTAAAAATAATGAACACTTAGTTTAGTAGTAAGTTGCTAGTTTCGGCAATAAACCACTCATTAGTCTAATCTAACAAATATACACTACCGTTCTCGGACGTTTGACCAAGGAAGAAAGTTTTACAAAACCTTAATTTGAATTTTATTGCATTCAATGATCATAATCTTAACATATATTTGTCTTAAACTCGCCTGCAGCTTAAATAACCAAAGTATCACAAACAAAAAAATTAATTTGATGACCCGGAATACCCAATTGTATTTGCACGGAATTATTGTCCTGTACTTGTTAGCCAAGTTTTATTGATGGGACCAAGCAGGCAAAGATTTTAGGGATGCTCTGTCCTCTCTTAGGGGCTTACGGGTCCTATCCGGCTTGGCCATGTAGAATGTTTTAATGCAATTTTAGTTAATGTTTGAATATTGTTAAGGAACCTCACTTTTTTTAGTAGCTCAACGTCATCCACTGCGTTTGGGGCTCAGTAGTTACCCTGTTTTTTTTTTCTTTTCGAGGGACGCACAAGACTCTCATGCCGTGTAATTTAAAGGTTGGCCACGTTGCTGTCATGGCATCAACAAATAGAAAAATACAAAATATTGCAAGTGGCAAAGAGATTTTAGCTTTATTTATTTTTGATTCGGAAAGTACGGGTTCGGCTAGTAAAGCTGAAGACAATATTGAAAACCCTGCAGCATTTAATACTGCGACGTAAATTAAGAGGTAGAAAATGTTGAAAGTGAAAATTTTACTGGAGCATGTGGACTCCAAGCGTGGCAAAAAATCTTCGTAAGAAGAAGAGGATCTCAGCTAGACGGAAGAAAACAAGACCTCAGGAAGGTGTCAAACATTGCAGAAGGAAAGACATCATTTACTGGTGCAAAGATAGTAAAACATGTAGATCAAGTTTTGTATTTAAATGCTGGTGTGATTACCCAGTTCATAGCAATGCACTTTCTCAAGGTCATCTAGGTTTTATTTCATTTTACACGAGTTTATTCACCTTACAAGCGGTAGTGTAATTTGAGCCTAAATTTTTTATTCATGTTCTCCCTCTGTTATATTGCCACATTTATGATTGGAAATATATTTAATGTTTATCACAAAAAATATTCAAGTTTGATCATCCAATAAGAGTATAATTTGTGTTAATGTTTAAATAAGCAAGCTTAAAAGTACTTTTAGACATAGCAGTTAGCAATCACTTTTGCGAGATCACCTGGATCACAGGTTGTATCTTTTGTTATGCTGCACATAGGACAACAAGGTAAGGTCATAGGACCTTTCAACATTACTACTATGACATCTAGAAATCATTTCATTCTGAAACTGCTTAATTAGACTATTTAGCGATGTTCTAGCGATTGTCATTTCATTATCAAAATTGATTTAATCAATCTCATTCGATTGTTTAAACCAATTGCGTATATAGAAACTATTTAAAGACTGGGAATGATTGTTATTTCATGTATCATCTAGTTAATCATTATTTTCCACAAATAGAGAGTACATGCGACGCTCCACTGCATTTTATGATATTTAGGTCTTCAGGCTTGTCACCCCGGTCCAAATTTACAGAAAAGACGAGGACCTGACTTAAAACCGTTTACTGAACCTTGCGGATCCGATTGCTATATGATGCTGGTATTGTTTTGACTTGTAACTTAGAAAAAAATGATGTTTTAAAGTTACTTTTCAGGATGGTGTAAAAGAAAAATTAGCAAAAGAGGAGCAAGACGAAAACGAAAAGGTTAAAGAGAAGAATTTAAAGGAATCCACAAGTAATCCCGAGGGATCTAAAAGTACAAATCCAAGAAAAATATGCAAACAGCAATCTGTTGACTCTGGAAATGAAGCGAGTTCTGAAGATAGCAATGATAGTAACAAATATAATAAGGGTATAAATACCTCTGTATGAATAATGATTAAATTGTAGCCTATGTTTTTTTATTTATTGCAGATTCTGGTGATGGCAACCCTGTCTCCACGACCACTTCCTTCAGTTTGTTGGGCTTGATGGGAGAAGACGATCATTGTGAATGGACTGGTTCAGATCAAAGCTTATTCAGAGCCTTGCATAAAGTATTCCTAAATAACTATTGCGCAATTGCTCAGATTATTCTTACAAAAACATGTCAACAAGTATGCCGCAAGCATTGTAATTTTTCGAAGTTTTATGATCTTTTTCTTTATTTTAGGTGTATCATTTTGCTCAAAAGGAAGCAGCCGACATTCCTACTCAAGAATCTATGCGCGATTACACTCCACCGCGTAAGAAAAAGAAGAAGCACCGGCTGTGGTCGATGCATTGCAGGAAAATTCAACTGAAGAAAGATTCGAGTAGTAATCACGTCTACAATTTCACACCCTGTGATCATCCTGGGCAACCATGCGATGCATTATGTCCTTGTATCGGAGCCCAGAATTTCTGTGAAAAGTTTTGCCAATGTAGTTCTGACTGTAAGTACCTTGGCAACCAACTAATTAAAAACAAAACTCAATCCTTCAATGAGATATTCATTCAAATATTTGTTACAAATTACCATTTCCTGATCGTTTTATTAGCTTCTAGAGAAAATATACCACCAGACACAAACCACTCTATTGGATGTCGTGAATATACCTTTTTGGTCTATGTGACTGCATTCTTTTTGTTGGTTTCAGGTCAGAATCGGTTTCCCGGTTGTAGATGTAAAGCTCAATGTAATACAAAGCAATGCCCATGTTACTTGGCTGTTCGCGAATGTGATCCTGATCTTTGCCAAACTTGTGGTGCTGATCAATTTGATCTCACGAAAATTACCTGCAAGAATGTGAGTGTCCAAAGAGGCTTACGTAAGTATTATTGCGTTTCGTATACCTTAAACAGTTTACGTTTCTCGTTCTTACCCGCAGATAAACATTTACTTATGGCTCCATCAGATGTCGCCGGTTGGGGAATCTTTCTTAAAGATAGTGCTCAGAAAAATGAATTTATTTCAGAATATTGCGGAGAAATAATTTCCCAGGACGAAGCAGATAGAAGAGGGAAGGTGTACGATAAGTACATGTGCAGTTTCTTGTTTAATTTGAATAATGGTAAATCTATATTGCATTTGTTATGAGATTATTGAAAGTAAACAACATTTCAAGATTTTGTGGTTGACGCAACGAGGAAAGGGAATAAAATTCGATTTGCAAATCATTCCATAAATCCTAATTGTTACGCAAAAGTAATGATGGTAAATGGTGATCATAGGATAGGGATTTTTGCCAAGAGAGCGATACAACCTGGTGAAGAATTATTTTTCGATTATAGGTGCGTTATCGTAATTTAATCTGTTATATTTATTCTGCTTTTTCTTTTTTTCCAAATTTAGATATGGACCAACTGAACAGCTAAAATTTGTTGGAATAGAAAGAGAAATGGAATTTCTTTAAGTTCTCCGTGCGTAAAATCTCAAAACATTTAGTCCACCATGTTTGGATGCAGAAGATCTTATGTTTCAATTATTTATACGTATGAAATAAATTTGATGATGGTTTCTGGTATATGGTAACTTATCCAATCTAAATTAATTGCTTCTAAGGCAATTTTCATAATTACACTTATTAATTTAGTGACATTAAACTTATTTGGGAAGTTAACATTATTATTTTTATTTGTATCCCTGCAGGTTCAGTTCGGTTTTACAGAGTATGTGCCATAAATTAACTTCATTAAAAAAGATTTTGGCTTAAACACATGTTATAGTATTTTCTCTTGATTTCTGTCTTTTAAGAATTATTTTCGTTTATTACCTATCAGTGCAGGCTTGTCGTGACGTAAATAGGAGATCAATTACAACGCCTCGATTTCCTCATGCATAAAATATATATAATATGCAACGGAAATACACGAGGACAATCGAAGGGCTTATATGCAGCTGCGCAGCCGGATTGCATCAACCACCCCTGTGGTCCAGTTTCAGCAAAATAAAAATTTTCAACACTGTCTGCAAAAATCATTTTACGAACATTTAAATAATTTAAAATGAGGAATATTTATTACTTAAAATTTATGGTACATACTACTGAACAAATAACAATGAATAACCCTGTATTTCCTACTACTTGGAAAGGTACACCAATGGTAAGATACCTATTATTACAGAAACCCAGCATCAATCTCTTTAGGTGACAAAAAATTATCTAGATAATCTTTTTTTATATCTGCCTATCTTTTATGTTAATTAAGGTTTTTTGTTTTATATCTACATCTCATTTTTTAATGTTATATCTGTTATTACGTAATCGTAATTGATAATATTATAAAGTAAATATTATGTTATTCAAAAATTTTTAGGTATAATATACAATATTTATACAGCTTTTGTACTTGTCTTAATTGTAGTTTCTCTATGTGGTCTAAAATTGTTGCAATTTAACGACGCCTTTGTGAATGAAATCAGCCAATTGTGATAAGCATGAAATGCTCTTCTCTCCTGCTACGCCGTTAGATTTAGTGGTTTTAAACAACAAATAGCGACAAAATTCAAATCTAAATTGCTAATGGATTTTCTAACTGTGCTTGTTTTAAATTCTGGTAAATAAAGTACATGTACATACAAAATAGACTACAATATTCCATTGACTCAACTAATGTTTGTAATTGAAACATGTTTACGGTACCTGCTTCTACATGGAAACAATTCCAATGCCGTGGTGTTTTTGAAGATAGACATTTTCCTATGATGGCGGTACACTCATTGGGATTGCTCGATAATAAAGAAAATTGTAATTTTTTTAAATTTAGTCTGGTGGCTCCCACTACTAACTACGTAAGTTATTCATTACTGTTTTGCATGGAATGTAAGTGTGATTTACGACATATTTACCTTCGTCGCCCATGAAAGCGAGATGTAATGGAATTTTACATCGCCAGGGATACGTTAATATAAGTATCAATATATAAACAGAAATGTTAAATATTTTCGTAAAATATTGATTTTTCTCGTCATTTGGGGCGAGTAGTAGGAAAAATATTGTATGCCACTCGGCCCCTGTAAGTACCTTTGCGGTCTCGGATGTATTGCAGACAGAAGCGAACAACACCCTCGACTGCAAAACTGCACTCACCCCCTGTGACAAATAGCAAAAAAAAAAATTTCCGAGAGTTTCTTATAAAAGGCAATACTTTGAAGATAATTAGGAGCTTTGGATGTAATCTGGCTGAATTACTTACCGTTAATAAAATACTCCGTCCTACGTCTGTTCCTTACAATTGAGATTCCAACATCTTTCAATATTTTACTGGACCATTTTTCACTGTTTTCATTTTTTTTTCACAAAATACTATTTTTGAGAACAAGCTTTTGCTTCGATTGCCAAAAGCAGACTAAACATAACTTAATACCAAAATTGTTTCTTTTTTTTTATATTGCGAAACTGATCATTTCGTTGATTAGAGTAATTAATCTTATTATTTAATATTGTTGTTGGTTAAATTGTTTTGTTTTTTTTTTCTACTGTTGAAAGTTGAACAAACCAAACATCATAAAAAATATAAATTATTATAAAATAATTTTGATTAGGGTAATACGTGTAATTAAATTTTGTTGTTTGCTGTAATAAATTTTTACAATTCAAGAAAATATTCAGATTCTATATTTTATTATTCTTCCATATTTTAGCAATAGTTGGAAATGTGGAAATAGTCACTAAGCTAACTAATACTTGGCATTTGCCGCATAGATTGGCCGCAGGAATAAAAATAAAACACAAAGTTTGAAGTTTGTACATTTTTAAATTATTCAATGCAATGCAGCTTGATATACAAATTAGTTAAGATTTACATTATAATACATAAAAGATGAATAAAATTATTCAAGTATCTCGTATAAATACATTATATAAATCATTATAATAAAATGGTAATAAATGTGGAGAGTGCAATAGGTTTCCAATCTCGACTTTATGAATGTACAATCTACATCTATACATCTTTTCTCAAGCAAAAAAGCTGCTTTTTATATTAGAGACACATATAAATAAAGGACGTTATATATATTCATATACTAAATATATATAATATATATTATATATTAAATATATTTTATCATCTCTGCACCGGGGGATATACATATTGTTATTTCTTCTCTTTATACACAATCGAGTTTGCAAACGTGAATATTTGAAACTCGCCGAAACATTACACCAGAATTTGATTTACTGGTTCACGTAAAATATTCTATTTTTTTCTTTTATTTATTTACCAAAATAAATAGTACATATTTTGATTCGCGACTTTCACACCAGACACACAAACACACCTCAACAAATAATATTAACAACAATCGATTAGGACATACAGCGATATTATAATAATTGTAGATAAAATAATGTTACAAAATAAAAGAGAACATGTAACTAAAGATACATTTGTTACATAATGTATTACTAAAGTATACCACGTCACCCGAATAAAATCATGTTAAAAATGCAGTAGTTGAAATAAAGCTGCACGTTATACGTAATTATAAAAAAATATATTAGGTATATCCTGGCTTAAATGCAGTGCTTGCGCGGTACAAATCTACAATAGATATAAAAGAGCAAAAACTTCGCAAGAAATGAATCATTTATTGAAGAGGTTTGTTACATTTATTGAAAAAATATTGAGGTACTAACTTTTTATTTTTAACAAAATATTTGCGTCTCTATTATTTAGTATTAATATGAATTAATCAATTAGATCGATAAAATTTATTATAGCAACAAATGTTTACAATTCTTTCAGAGTTCTTGTTCTTTTATACCTTTCACACCCATTGTGAACTCGATCCAGTAACACACTGTATTCCTAACACAGTATTCTTAATTATTTACCAATTTTCAACGTGTAAAAAAGAATTTAAAATAGAAGATGAAAATAATAAAAAAGAATCACATATCATAATTACTTTGACTTAGATCACAATTAGGTATTGTAATAATAAACACTAACATTTACAGTATATAAAGTATAATAAATTTAATGTTTATACGTTACCGTAAAGTAGGGCCGAGGAATTTTTGCAATTATATCTGTAATTAAGTTGGTACTTCGTAATTAACACTTTCGTCTTGAGCAAAAATCAAGAAACCTATGAGGATAATAACGTAGGCTTCCACGGCCAGCGTCAGTTAAAAACCAATTTGAATTAAAATTAATAAAATGGAAATAATTTTGTTAAAAATTAACGTTACTTTACGGTCTATTTTGAAGAATTCAGCTTTATTTTCTCCTCTAATTATTTTAACACTGGAAGTATTGCATAATCATCTACATAATATCTATTACACTTAGAGAATTTCATACGTGTATATTTTTATCGATTTCACAACCTACTAAATTTAATTATTGTTCTATCGAATGATATGGCTGAGTTGAATGCTTCTTTTTTTAATCGTTTCGAACACAATAGATGTATCCTGCGCTTATCACGATCTGTGATAATCATACTTACAACTTTATTTATTTTACATAAAAATATGTAGGTATAGAATTCTCTACATTTTTACACATATAAAAATCTAGGAATAAGTAGTTTCTTTTAATATAAATTATATTGCTATACATATACATATATTTGTGTTTACAAAAGGTACACGTTTTTATATACCGGGAGATTCACAGGAAACCGTAAATTAATAAGAAAGCATCGAAGGAAGTTCAGGAGGGGGAATTTAGTGAAGGAAGTACGTAGTTTGTTGATCGTTTATTTGATATCCTTGTTATTTAACCGATCATTAATCTAGGATGTTATTTAATTTACGCTTTTAAAGCTTTATGTATAATTAAAATAAAATATTACAAAAGTATTCCACATTTAATATCTCCCGTCTACCAGCTAGGTCCAATGGCGTTGCCAGAGGAGGCAATAAGGGGCCATGCACTCTATCCCAATTCTCTGAAATAATTTCACACTTTCCTTTCTTATCGCGCGTCACACAAAATTTCCCAATATGTCAATTCTAATTGGCCCCTCTTGACCAAATTCTAACTACGCCCATGGCTAGATAAGGTACTATAGACTCGGCCGGCGGTTGCAAAGAAGGAACTTCTATCAACGTTTGCAGCTAGTTCTTCATATTGGTATGCTAATAATTTCTTCGTAGAACAGCGTCCTATAATCTAGATCAATTTGGGGCTTAATGTATCACGTAATCCGAATAAATAATAAAGTTGAAAGTTTATTTAAAATAAGTTAATAATATATATTGTTTACTCGTAGTTTACAATCTTCAACATTAGAACGGAGAACCAACTTTTGTTTCCTTAATGATATTCTATATTCTTTGTTATGTGAAATTTTTAATTAAAAGTTCCATGGAATACTGTTTTTCTAGCTTTAGAACATGCTAACTAAAATTGTGGAAACCGAAGCTTTGATGCAACTCAAGTAGTTCCAATAGATTTTCTAATATTGTCCAGGGCAATAGTGAGTCCAGATTAGTTTTTGTTTTATTCAGAATTATGTGTGATTAAACGATCAACAAACTAAAATATTGCCTTTATAAAGGAAGATGTACATAAGTATTATTTGTGTGGCTGGTTTTGGTAAAGCTTATCTTCATTTCAGAAAAGCGTATGATATAAGCTTCCTCTGTTTTGCTTTTTCTCTTGTTTTTTTTTTTTTTTTTTTTCCTTTTTCCCTTTTCCCTTTAAAATTTATTTTTTAACAACACGTCTATTGACTATAAATGAGGCTCTTCCGAATTATTGTATCACACAGCACTTGCACTTGGGTTTCTTTTTTATAACGACATGTTCGACTTGATTCGCCTCGACCGGCGTTTGCGGTACTATGGTCCCTCTCTGTACATCGAGCGCGCTCGGTTTCGTATCATTCTGCAAGTTGCCGTTGGTGGCGTTTTTCGGGATCGCATGCAGGTCGTTGTTGACCTTTTTCGGGGATTCCGTGATCGGTTCGTTCGCCAGTTGTTTCGTCGCTTGCTGCGTCGGCGATGATGCTTGCAAGGAGATGTTGTTCGGCTCTAGGCTGGCGTCTGTTTGGTCCAGCAGGAGTACGGGCGAGGCGTTACCGCCCGATGTAGGCGTAATCGGCTTACCGCCCTTTATCAGTTCGACTATTTCGTCGGCCTCTCTGCTCAGATCGCCGCCAGGCCGGAAGGGATTATCCCATCCGCTGTCCGTACTGAAATCAAAGAAAAGTGGATGTCAATATAGCATATATAAAAGGTTACAAAAAAGTAGGCTTCAAAGGGGTTGTAAATGATTTTGCAACAGATTTGTGATGTTTCTGGAACGATATTTATCTACGAAATTTACCAAACTAAAATTGTTACAAAATAATGAAATTCAAAATCAAATTTCTCAAAAACCATTGAAGATACCGCAAAATGGTCGTAATCCCTGTAATAAGCAGGTCAAACTGCATAAGGGACCATCATCAAAATAAATATTTTAAAATATTTTTGAAATCGTCAAATCGTACGAATTTCCAAAGGGTATCCCTTAGAAATTTTTTTCATCATTTTCTTAATTTTCCTATATCTCTCCAACTAACAACTTGCTTTACCTTGGATTCATTAACGATTTTCTATATTTTAAGATAAGCGAGGTATAAGTTTTAGAATGTCGGGAAACTTTGATCCTTATCTTTAGCCTTTTTCGGAGCGTAATTCGAAAAATAAAAGAGATAGGTAAATGAGGGTGGCGGTAATCGATTCCCCGAGTACAATTTTACTCTAAAACAATCAATTGAAGCCTTTATATTGCGCTGAAAAGTCCTCAAAGGGATTTAGAGTAAAACACGAGAAATTAAAATTTTGGTTTTATGTTGGAATTCATTAAAAACAAAAATTCGCTTTTTCGCAAACTTTCATTAAAATCTGAATTTACCACCCAAGAATCGTTCCTGGCGAGTTATTTTAAACATTAGTCATGCGGTAAAATGTTTCCTTTAAGCTAATATTGGACTTGACTCGCATTAATAAATTTCTTAAAATAACTGGAAAGGAAGCGACTTTAAAGTGTAGGACAATAAAAATGCATTTTACCGTTATCTTTTTAGGCAAAAATAGTTAAAAATAGACAACGGATACGTCGAGAATTTGCAGTTGTGTAAAAGCTACAAAAATGATATTTACTATTTCTTTAAGATATTTTATAAAAGAAATACATGTCTTTATTTTCTAGTCACTTTTCAAAACAATCCTTTCAGTAACTCGAAAATGGCATTTTTTAATTGTTATAATGAGAAAATAGCGCCAAGGCGATAAATCTGCACAGAGTTAAACGCAAGAAAGTGCAAATAAGAATTTCTACGAATCTAGACAGATTTTATAAATATTTAAACAGAATTGTGAAAAAAATACAGGATAACCAAAAATAAATTAATTAATTAAAAATAGAATTCTAATGTTTGTATTAATGGCGTTGTCCAAACACTTTCATTAAAATAAAAAATAAGGGGACTAAATTATTAACAACCTGTGGTATCTATTCTCATGCTCTTTTTTACGGTATTTTCGTTCATTCGAATTCATTTTTATAAAGAATGACTTTTGAAAATGAAATGAAAATTGTTTTTATTTGATGAATCCAACATCCACTTAGCTATCTGACAGCGTTTAGCTAGGTGGGTGTTGGATTCTACATCGGTGGTTCTCTTTAAATACCGTGACGTTACCTAGGCAAGGCAACCAAAGTTTTATTTATTTAATTCATAAACATTCTTCGATGCTACTGTTAAAATTGCAGCGAGACGAGAAGCTATTTTAAATATTTTATTTAAAGACGGGAATTCTAACGGGGTGAGCACCTTCAGATCGAAAACTATTCCAAATAATTAGACTGAAAATACCGTTATCGAAAATAACGCAAACATTCGACACATTTATACTTTTTATCGACTCCTCGTTTAGGATGAGCTTTGATCTGCACGTAATACCGATATTGTTAGTACAGAAACTGTCAAAATATTTATTTAAGATCTAAAATTATACCTACAAAAGAATCTGAAAAGGCTTAATATACATTGCTGAGGTAATATCCCTTTTGACGCATCCGATATCAAGTCGGAATAATTTCGAATTTAAGAAAAGCGCTAGAGTGTTGCTATTTCCATTCTAAACGTATTACTCACCGGGATTATAATCTATTAAAGCAGACGCTTTAAATAGCAACGATTACTTGACAAGTCAAAAAAAGGACCAAAAATAAAGTTTCCAAAGAAAATACGTTTCCCATAATAAGCGTTAAGGGATTTCCAAACAATTGTGTAGACTGTAGTTCAATACGGTACGCGTGCAACAAAAATATATACTGTAATACTTTGTATGAAGGAAAAATCGTTTATTTTTCGAAATTAAGTAATAAGAATTAAAAGGGGCTGCGGCTGCTGAAAATAGAAGCCGCTAGAAGGGATTTTAACCGTGAACAGGTGAGCATATTGAACTTACTATGCACGGAGCCGCAAATGGCAACGATATGAACATTTTTTTGGCGTTTTAATCGAAGTTGATTAATAAGTAAGACACAGTATAAAATAATAACTTTCGTGTTTGATTTTTCATATTTCACAAAGTGCTAAGAATCCCAATTTTGAGTATTTTTTTGTGACTACTTGTTATGTTGATTACAACTACATCTGGGAAGTCAAATGTTGCTTAAATCATACCAAAATTGAATCCGTTCGACATATTTTCAGCAGTTGTGATGCAAATAAGTTTCTGTTCAAAACGTAAATGACGAATGTGGCAACTTAGGTCAATAAATAAGCTTTCGGACTAAAAAATATTTATTTGCCAGTAAAAGTAAAAAGACAAACAATTATAGTAAATGCCCAAAGTGATCTCCGCCGGTTTCAATGTAAATCCTTACTCGTCGGCTCGTCTTGTTGAGTGCGTTGACGAGGTCTTGTATCACAAACATTTAAAATTGCCGCGGTAAGCTCTTCTATAGCGTGCGGTGTATTTTTTCGGTGTAAATAAAATAATCGAAAATAGATCAGGAGAACGTGAAACGAGGAATATCTACTGCATGGTTATCAACTCCATTACTCCAAAACCATTAGGGTTGATCCAAGCTTCTTCGTCTGAGAAGAAGGATCCATCAAGGATATTATCAGCATTCAAGCGATTTTTAAACCAATTGCAGTATTGCACTCTCACTACCTGACCACTGGGCTTAAGTTGTTGTACAGCACTAATTTTATATGGATACTTTTCGGGATCTTATCATATGACAAGTTAGCTATCCAATTGAGTTTTTATGTGAATGACCTATCCGCAATAAGTTCAACAGCTCTTTTCTTGAGCCTACTACTACCGGGTTTGCGACTTATTGCGCCAGTTTTACGAAATTTAGCAAAGCACGGTTGATACAAATCATTATATGACATCGCAAAATGTGGAAACATCATCCACCCACAGTTGCATAGAATAACACCGTTCCCCATTCTGTTGCTCTTGTCTATTACGAAGTGGTAGCTTTCAATGGTAAATCTTTGGTGATTTGTACTAAATGCTTTAAAATTTATAAGATACGTCAATGAATATTATTATATGTAATTTGGACTTAAATATCAGACGTAGTTGTAACCAACTTGAAAAATAATAAAAAAAAACAAAGCCTTCTCGATTAGATATTTCGTGATCATATTGTACAATTAAATCAAAAAAGAATTTGCTTTGATTTTTATTGACTGCATTAGCGGGTCTTACATACTACGTAATTTGAATTGTACCCTATTGACGAAATAATACTTTCAAATAGAAGTCCACCGCACAAACGTAGACATTTAATTACAAGAGTTATACAGAGTGTCCCACGGGGAACTGCAGTGTTCGTTATCTAGAAAAGTATGAGCCGAAATTATCTGAAATCATGGTGATTTAATAGTCAATTCAACTAAGGATAAATATAATTTTTTTGTATAATTTTTTGCTTCGCAACTTTTTAAATTAGTTTATAGAAATATCTTTTGACTCAAATCGAGTTCATTGTTAGGAGTGTACTATTAGATTTTTTTGATGTTTGCACTAACTTTTTTATTGTGCTAAGCCCGTTTGACACTACACTTTTTTATTTAGAAAATAGTCTTCAATGACAAACTAGAACTTAATATAGTGTCAAGTCAAAAAATTGTCCAATTTTGGTAAAAAAAAAGAAATCAAAATAGAACAGAATCTTTCATTTTCATCTTACCTTTCCAATTAGATTGTTAACTCATTGTACATTGTAGGTATTTTAAATATTTTTAATAGCTATAATTGGAATGATTTTTTTTTTGATTTCATACTTGTAAACAAATATTCTAACTCTAGCTTATAGAAAGTGAATTAAATATTTAATCAGGGATTAGCACGTTAATCTCTGATTCACTTATCACTAACTAAGTTTAATCGTGGATTAAATTAATTCGTAATTAAAACCAAATGTCACTTTGACATCTGTCAGTACTAACCAATAGATCTAAAACAAACACCGAGAAAGTTACTGCCACTTGCATAAATTTATTAAAAATTATTTTAAAATAGAACAGATAATCATCGTAACACATAGAAACATATTTTTGTACTGCTAACCGTCCTAAATTTAATTTTAATTAGTTAATGACGAATTAAACTAATATATAAACAGTAATTAATTTAAACAAGAATTTGGAAATAAACTTGTTCTGTATTCTGTAGGTCTAGTGTTAACATTTAATATTACATTCTAGCTTATTTTCATTGATTTTTGATACCAATAAAAAAGAAAATAGTTAAATGCAAGATAGCATAAATAGCTACATATCCCGTAAAATTTGACCAAATGCACTCTATATTTATATAATGCGGGTACGTAAAAAGAGGTGAATGATATAATATGAACCTTCCAGGTGTCATTATTGAGATCGTATCATTAATTCCTTAGCTAATGAATATGCGAGTGGTACTTGTATCGTTATTCATAATATAATATATCAACATTATCGACAAATCTGCAATATACAATTTATCCTACCATATTTGGAAATAACATACCAGTAAACGGAGTTTTTTGGCACTTTGACGACGTAATATAACACTCCACCATGTGTCGTAGCCATACTAGGCATAGTACTTGGGAATAAAGTCTTTTACACAAAAATTAGGACGCACTGGTTCTGTTTTAGTAAAATTCCACTGATTGGGTATCACAAAAATGAACACTTTTATTTTAATTGGCGCCGCACCTAGAACATCAATTTATTTACTTCTTTATTTAGTTATTTTTCGAACAAATGAATAATGAAATTCACGCAAATTAGGCTTTTTGCGTCATTAACTCGAAGATTTCGTTTAATAAACTGCCACGCTTGTTTGTTTTTGCGGATGTGGAATGTATTGTTTTAAGCCGTATATACTGGACGATTGCCGCGGTGTTTAAGTTTTATTGGCGTATCCTGCTTCCGAGTTTATTACGGTACGTAAATACCGCGCTACAAAAGGATAATAATAAATATGCGTATTACGTCCAAGCAGCAGTTATTAGCAGCGGATAGAATTCTTATCAACTAATATTTAATGTTGAGATTTCGACGATAAACTCTCATATAGAATAAATTAAATATTGTTGATTGAAAATACAATAGAAGTATGTCGGTGTATTCCAATCAGCTACCTACTTTTCTATTTGCACATTTTCAGATTTATGCCGTGCATTATCAATCCCTTTTAAAAGGAGATTTAGTTAAAAGCATATTTAAATGACCAAGTCACATCATCAACCAAATAAATGAGTATTTACGCTAATCTTCAATTAGCAAGATATTGGCAATACTAAATACTAAAACCAACAAAAACTAATCACGCGCTTCTTTTCCAAGTGTCCAATCTCATTTTAACTGTAAAAATCCGGCTGTTTGTGTTCGGCTTTAACATTTAAAAGTGTTGGTAATATGCTTCAAAGCACTTTTAAGCTAAAGCTGATTTTAAATGTGTTGATAATATCGGGCGTTAGACAATTGTAATAAAAGTTCAAAAGAATGTATAAACAACAACAGAGAGGCGAATCCAGTAAAGTACAAAGATGGAAAGCGATACTCTTGTGCGATAACTCTCAACAACGTAAAAGTGATAGCCACCACCAAGAACTACAGAAAAAGACTCATCAGGGAAGCCAAAGATATAGAAAAGAACAAGGCTGTCAACAGAGAAGAAGGGTACCTTAGCAATAAGTGAAAAAGTCTACTACGCAGAACCGTCGCGCTGAGTGGAGCGGAAACTTTACAGTCGAATGCATCAACGGCGTATATAAGAATATCGGACAATGGAGAATGGGTTCAGTTATTCTGAAGAAGTTGTTAGCATGAACGACGAAACGTCGAGCGGAAGTTTTGACACAGGGCGAAACCCGGAAGAAGTTAATAGCAGTAACAATATACATAAAGCTGATAACTGGATACAATGCAATACTCAGGTTTAATTATCATCACTATTTTCTCCAGTAGTTATACCATAATATCGGTGATAGGACAAAGGGGGTGGCAACCTTTAATGCCAAAGTCATTTTTCTGCGGTGTTATAAGGGACGCCAAGATGAAACAAAAAGGAAATGTTAGGTATTATATAGATTGTTTAATTTTTGCCCAAGAGGTAGAAAAAAAAAAATTATTTCCCGGAGCATATTTGGGAACCAACTGCTAAAGTGACAGAACCAACAAAAACGACTCCCAAAAATATATAATTTTTTGCTCCCCTTAAAATTGAGCAACATTTATGAAAAAAAAAAAAATAATGCGGAACTAATATGTAAGAATATCTTCTACATTTTTAAAGAAAAACGACTTTAATGTTAGAAGTTCTCCCCTTCAAACCTTTAATATGGGCGATACCGGGAGTTTGAAATACACGGTTGATAAATACACGCCAAGGCACTTTTCACTTACTTAACCGGCTAAGCCCTTGGGCTATGAGACATTACTGTGTGCATAGCCAAACAACACCGCAAGATTTGTTTCAAACTAGTCACCACAATTCTTTTTTATTTAAATGGACCCTTTTTGCTTTACAAATTATACAAATTATGTACGATAAACTGATATAGTTGATGATGTTATTTTAAGCTGTAACCAACGATGATTAAAACATAATTTCATAATTATCCAAAGATGTTCAATTTAGCATATACTCTATATTTCTAAGCATTTGTAAACTGCAGATACTTAAGAAAATGTCACAATTGGCCAACATTAAGTACAGAATATTGAAAAAATTAGAAGCAGTCGGGTTCTTCGAAGTGGTGCTACTTTATGGTTGAGCAAGGACAGAGGATACAAAATTAATGATCAAAATTTGAAGCATCCTATGATTATTTATACATACTCCGAAGTAGAGCAAGTCCATTTAACATTGTAACATGGGGATATGAGGAATGAAATCAGTTCATACGTTTACATGCATGACTTACACGGCTTCAAGATCAAAAAGTTATATGCGTGTTTTTTTTTTAATTTTTAATAAATACAGTCCAAGCGAAAAATTCAAGCATAATTTAGGATGAACATTGCTCTTAAACATAGGATAAAACCAACTCCGTTATGGAATTTTGAGAACATATATCGTGATTTACTTTAATTCACTTGAAACAGTTTAATAAAATTTGCAATGAATCTATGGTTTAAGATCATCCAAAATTATTGCCAAAACATGCGCCTTCTTCCATTAGTGACGGAAGCGCCGCGCCCACATATTTGTTTATATTCTATATTTCGCAATAATCTTGAATATTGCTAGATGCTATGTATTATGGGTAATTTACACAATTTAGCAATACTGCGTAACGAAGCGGAAAGCAATATAGAAGTATATATCATTAAACTCCTGCGCAGCTGTTACCATTATTTACAATGCAAATGCACTTTTAATGATTTTTTCACTTATTCTGACTGTACGCTAAAAAATGTTATGTTATTGAACACATACTATTCTAATTGTGACATTTTTTTTATTCGGTCCTATATTAATCCGCAGAAATTAAGAAGCGTTGATTGCTTGCACTTCTTTTTGAGAGAAATTTTATTTTATCGAAATTAATTTATTTTTTAACAAATTACTTCTCTAAACCTTAAACGCACTAACAGGAACGAACAGGATACACATAACACACCGTAAGGTCCACTGGAGCACATGCCCGCTGAAATATTTGCGCCCGACTACTGGGTTTAATTATAGGATCCACTTTACAAGTCTGTGCCGTGCTGACGTATAACGCGTAGAGATCCGTTTATTTTTTCTCAAAATAATATTCACGAAGTTTGCGATGGAAACAATATTTCGATTCTTTTTATTTTTTCGATCATTTACATTCGCCATGAGCAATGATTGATGATCGATTTTTGGATTAGTCACATTGCTTCGGCTATTTTTCGCGGTGATTGTAGCTTTTCGTAACTACGAAACTATTTTTCGAAAACTATTTTCGGAGCTTGTTTTTTAAAGTTTTAAACATAGACATGTTTTTCGTACGATTCCATGAAGTTATGTATATTCACGACAAGCGTAAGATGACGTGATGTTCCTTGTAAGAAGATCACAATTATTTTTAAATTTTTAATATGATGTTCGACATTTCATTACGAATATTAATTAACAAGTAAATAATAATAATAATCGCGTTGTTTAATATAATTATGTTCTTAACATTCTTAACTCTTTCATTATACTTCAGTAACTTTTAACTTACGTCGCAACTTTGTTTTCGTTTCATGTTTTATTTTTTGATCTCCCTCTATTTTCCACCTCTGTACCTCACTTGTGTACAAGCAGTATTATGTAATGCACTACACACTAACGATCAATTTTACATATACCTTTGGATACATTGTATTTTGCATTTTACTTCTATATCTGACTTGTGCAAATAGCACAATTGCTTTATGACTAATATACCATACATATCTATGTGTTGCCGAGTACGTATCACAGTAGGAAAAGCTTTGTATATTATGAAACCACGAAACAAAATATGTTGTAGAAAAGTGTTTGCTTCTTGTAAAATCCGCAAATAATATTAGATCTTTAAATAAGTTGTTTTTGTATTTCATCCGGAACTGCTGCTTCCAGGATACCTTGACTCTCATTTCCCATCGTTGGCCGAATGATGTGATCTTTCGAGAAAACAATTATTTGCAAGTACCTACTTTCGTCGCTTACAGGTCGTAAAACTATGGAACATGCAAAAAGTACACATATACACTGCCGTTCAGAGAAGTTCGGTCGGTTAGTAAAAAACATGAAAAGATTACAGAAACAAACGAAACTAAAAACAAAATGCAACTTTATTGTATGTACAGATAAAAAAGACAAAAATAAATAAATAAAAAGTTATTCTGGCCTAATATAACATACTGAAGATTATTTTGTTTTTCATCGAAAAAACCTCCTTTGCTGTTAATCACCGCTCGAACTATTCTAGGCATTCTTTCGATAAGTTTTGTTAAAATGGATTGTGGAATATTAATCTTTTCATGTTGCAGAATATTCCGTAAATGTTCTTGTGAAGTTGGGCATATTTTTCGGATCCTCCTGTCCAGTTCATCCCACAACAACTCTATAGGGTTCAAATCTGGGCTCTGTGGGGGCCATGTCATTACTTTCAGGGTGTGCTGTTCTTCTTGCTCCTTTAGATAGTT
Source organism: Marronus borbonicus (assembly GCA_902655005.2). Classification (NCBI taxonomy): domain Eukaryota; kingdom Metazoa; phylum Arthropoda; class Insecta; order Coleoptera; family Scarabaeidae; genus Marronus; species Marronus borbonicus. The sequence goes on from LR737385.1 coordinate 2,466,280, forward strand.
CTTACACACTAACGCAGTGTATTTTGGGTCGTTGTCATGCATGAATGTAAAGTTATGGCCTATTATACGCAAGCCTGATGGCACTGCATGATTCTGGAGTATTGCAAAATAATTATCCTTCCTCATTACACCCTGCACTCTGCATAAATCTCCCGTCTCAGCAAAGGAGAAGCATCCCCACACTAACACAGAACTACGCCCTTGCTTCACTGTTGGCACAATGCAGTCCGGGATCACTTTTCGGTTTTAGATCTTCGGACATAAACTCGTCGATTTTGCCCAAAAACCTCAAACTTTGACGCGTAACTCCAAACCACACGTTTCCAATCATCTAACGACCAATCTAGATGAGAACGGGCCTACTGTAGCCGTTTTGTTCTGTTGCCCCGACGTAATAAGGGTTTTCGAATGGCAATGCGTTCATGAAGGTCCGCTTGTTGAAGTCGACGTTTTACCGTACCGCCGAAACTTTTTCTTCACGCCCGTGATTGACTTCGGCTGCTATTTGTGGCGGTGTTAATTTTCTATTGCGTTTGCTTAATAACACAATTCTCAAATCTTCAGCTTTTGTTGTTTTGCTAGATGCTCCAGGACGAACACGATTTTCTGTAGTTCCAGTTGTCCGATATCGCTTTATGATGTCATTTACTGTTAAACTTCTCATATTTATTTTTTCAGCAATTTGCCGCCCCGAATATCCTTCTTCAAACGGCGTAATAATGCGTGAACGTTTTTCTACACTGGTAAGCTTGCCATGTGCCATTTTGAAGTAAATTTAAAACTTTCGCGCAAAAACGACAGACGCACACCAACACATGTATAACAGTAAAATGAAGCAAATTTATATCTTTACGCCTGTGATAAATAAACAAGAGTGATGCTGCGGTATATTTCCTAAATGTATTGTTCGTTAATAATCCCCAAACGACCCGTTCCAAAAGATCGGTACTTCCGAGAAATTCTTGGAATGATAATAAAAGGGACTTTACTGTGGTTGTCGCAATATTTCTACTTTACATAATAATTTATGGCATTAATCCCTTAGAAAAGAGTGTATGCTTAATATTTTTCTAATTCTATGTATTAATAATTGTATACAGTGTGATATAATAGATTTTTATTGTATGACCGAACTTCACTGAACGGCAGTGTACATACATATATTCCTACTCGAGTAGCAGATTAGCAATAACATCAAGTCTTCCTACATATGAAGTTCAAAATTCATACATCTTGCTCTGAAGACATATTATTTCTGAATCTCAACGCATGAGCATTTAAAGATGATGATGTTTTCATATGTTCTCAAAACGATAGCGTGTCTCCATCTAAGTTGAATACACATATTGCAGTATACCGCCATCCGCTAGCCCCGTAATAGCTGGTGGTCTGCTGTTAGTATTCGTTGACGGGGATAATAAAATGAAGTTTATTTCGTTCGTATAAACAGGTCCACCATCATCATCATGAATGTACAACATGTGCGTTAATTTGTAAAATCCCCGTACGGGCTTTTTGCATGGATGCGGCACTTGGTACGCACATACAACATACTATGCGTTGGAATTATTTTTTGAATAATTCATTGTTTTGTAATTTGGAATGTTTTATTAGTTTGGAGGTTCTCCTTGTAAGAGGTATTCCTTATAAAGGAAATGAAAAGTGCACAAAATGTGAAAACATTTAAAAGGTCTAGTTTGTAGACAATTCACTATTTTTATATTTGACTTCAAAGTCTTTCATTATATAGCTCAATAGATCTTGAAAAAACTGCAAATATGAACTATTAGATCAACTATATGTAACTAACATTTTTTTAAATATAGCTAAATTATAGGGAGGTTACATTAAATGTAGAATGCTAAAATAAAAGTATATTTTTTATAAACTACAAATCATTTATTTTTATTCGATTTTTAAATTTTTGCATTTTGAATTGCCCGCAGTACATGGAAAATAATAATGAAATTAAATATAAAATGAGCTCTTTGTAAACCAAATATGTATATCCAATATTTATTATCTCTAACACAATAATAATTGAACTAAAATTTCTCTAACATCGCAACATATGATCAAACAAATGGTCAACATTGATTTTTGTGGTCGCCATTTATCAACAAGTTGTGTTAAGTTAAAATGAAAGCCGTCCAAAAATTTTAAAAAAGTTGGAAAATGACCTTCATGCTGTTACTAAATATCGGCAGAAGAAAGATTTTACGCCACAATAAATTCATCAAGATATGGTTAGTGTATCTGGAGATAATCTTCCTTGATATCGAAGCTCCGGAAGCCAATTCTTGGCTTCCGGTTGGCTGGTTGAAGCTATGGTAGAACAACTGACGAATACGCAAACGGTGTTAATCGGCCACAAACTCAAGAAAATATAGATCGTGTTTGTACCAGATCATCCGTTAACTATTAGACGTTCAGCAAAGCGTTACAATTGCAACAATAATCAATGACTATTGGGGACTGTATAAAGTGTTTGCAGGATGGATACCGCAAATGTTGACGCCCGAGCAGAAACGAACGAAAGTCGCCACTTCAGGAGCGAATTTGATGTTGATCCAATAAATTTCCAATAGATCCGTTTGTTACAGAACGTGGGTACACCACTTAGATCGCAAAAAGCAAAGAGTGGCAATATCGGTGATCTCTACCATCTTACAAACTTAGAGTCCAACCATCAGCGGGTAAGACTATGGCTACCATTTTCTAGAATACTGGGGGAATTTTATTGATTACCTGGAACATGGCCGGATAATCCCGGATCAATATTGTATGTATTAAGAAAAAGTTGTCGCGTGGTATTGTCTTTCATCGGGGCAATGCAATTAGGAATGCAGATTTCGAGTTGATGGGAGCATCCACCATACTAACCCGACCTAGTTCCTGGTGATTTTAATTTATTTCCAAAACTAGAAGAAAGTCTTCGGAGAACCAAATTTAACAGCGACGATGGCAATCAAAACCGCGAATTTTTTCAAAAAGGTGTATCCATTATGTCGAAAAATAATGTTGTTTATTATGTTAGAAATAATATTATTATAAGCCCTCGTAAATATTTGTTTTCTCAATGTTTTTGCATTTGTCTTATATCTTTCAATCATTACGAAAACATTAATTTTACACAATCAAAGATTTGTCATTGCATCTCGACTGAAGTAGCACTCAACACATTTTAAGTAGTCCTAAAAAAGAAATAACGGAAGTCGCTAGCTATTGGCCAATGCATGCACACTTAACATCTGCAAAAGCGATTTATTTTCAGCAGTAGAAAGCAGACTACGTTTCAGTGGATAATCAATTCCAACAGCTTCTGTTGAGAAAATTAGGTCACAGCTTCCATCAGGGAACCCAAACTAAATATTCTAACGATAAAATATGCGTATCTAAAATTTTCTTGTTATACGTACAGTACTCGCTATAAATATGGAAGCGAGTAGTAAAAATAAAATAACCAAATTCTGTTTATAAAAGAATAAAGTATTCACAACAAAGGCTACAATGTACACACTTTATTAAAACGTATAGATGGTGTTACACGTAATGCAAAATTATGGTTATTAAGAATAAAATATACTTCTGAATTAAAATGAGGAGTATTAAGATCCTTAAACACAATTCTGGGAATTTCTACTAAATTCACTCAATAGGCTGCCGAATTTTGGTACGTTTAGTCTTTTGATAAATTTGCAACGTGACAGTTCAAAATGCAGAAAACGTGTGAGTTGCGCATTGGTAAACGTACAACAGTAGACACCTTTGCGCAGAAAGATATTTATTTGAACATTTAAAAAAAGCAGCAAAGAAGAAATCGGACTTTTAACATTTCGTAGAGTGGTTTAAAACGAGTTACGTCTACCCAAGATGATGAAGTTCTTACTATTCAAAGCAAATAGGAGTGCATCCATTACAGTAACGACTGTTCATGGTCGATTAAAAGCAGCTGGACCTGTCGGCCGCGTAGCTGTCTAAAAACCTTTGCTATAGAAAAGGATTCCAAGGATTCCAAGTTCCACCTTTTTGAGAAAAAACGGCGAACTTATATGCGACGACGTAAAGGTGAAAACCTGCTAAAAAAATTGTTTAGTGTCAACTATCAAATATGGGGGTGGTAACAATCAACAAAAATTTAAAGAAAGGTGGTTACAGAAATTTTGGGCGATTACGTAACGCTGTGCAGTATTCGCCTCTGCCGAATTATGTAGAATATTTATAGAAGCGTATTAACAGAAAGACGAGAGAAGGGAACATTGGTAAGCATGATCTGGTCTCAATATGCAGAGCTATCGCCCATCAGATTCATGGGGGGACGAGCTGGACTGTGGTGTCAAGGCAATGAATCCCAAGGGCGTAGTGATACGTGGGGAAAACTACAATGTGCAAGCGATATTCCCTCAATTGCTAAATTCATACCATATCTTGAAAGAATGGCGAAAATCGGTACCATGATATTAAAGCAAAAGGAAGATATTTCTACGCACGACTAACAAATACATTATGTAGAAAATGGTTAATACACAATAAAATTTGTTTTTTTAAAGTTGGAAGATTCAGAGTCAATTTTGATGCTTCTTAACATGCGTATTATGATATTAAAACTTTATACCATTTATACCATCATTTGGCTATAAACATACTTAACTAATGAACATCTTTCAATTATCACTTATTACACATAAGCCCGCAACGGTGCGTGAGATTCTATTTCATGTCAAGGCTTTGTTATATGTTGTAGATGCGTGCAACATTCCTACTTTGAAATGAACACTTCGCACTCCTGATATATTGACACACTTTTATTCGCAACTAACGCCCTTCTGTACTGTGTTACTGTGTCATGCGTGGAAGTCGATAATAAAAAAGGAGGATCCAGCATGACACAAACCTTTTAATTTGCATTCTTGACCGACAGCAAATTTATGTTTGTCTCATGGAAAGAAGCCATTTATGGCACCCAAAACTTAATATTTTACCAATTGTGTTTTTGTTAGCGAGACGATGTTAGTGCACACGAACTTATTGCGTATTTAAAGTCGATGAACAAATACGAATTACCATAATGGTTATCGCAATTTACATTGGAATTATGTAATTTATCAATTAAGGCGATTTATGATGCAAATTACGATCTTCGATATTATGTTTTGTATTCATACACGCAGCGTATGGTGTTATGAGATAAGAATGTAAAGAACTGCGTATTGAATATGTTACAGAGGTTAATTGGAAATATATATTGATGGATTTTAAATAACAGTGCGCGTTTTTCACACGTGAACGGTAAGTTTAAAAGTCAAGAATGATTCACCTCTTAATTATAATAAGCAAATAAAGCTATTTTTACGATTGTCAATCATTTCTACGATATAATAAAGACAATATAGTATTTGGATTTAGATCTAGGCATATGCATTATATAGAACGCGTAAGAAAATTATCGTTTGAACGGATTATGTTGCCTATTCCATTACTAAAAGATCTTAAGCGGATCTAAAGGATATATTTGCACTTGCGATTTTTGACGTTCGACGCTTAAAAGCGATGGTGCATTAGGGAAGCTTCGGCACACGCGAACTGACACTGACACCATAACCACAGACACACACTGACGCTGTGTTGATCGCAGCGCGAGGTATTCAAAATCGATTGAGAGAGGCCCGGAAGATTTGAGAACGGCGACGCGTGCGCCTCCGATGCAGGGATAATACGTCACCGTTGCAATTAGATCCTAGAGGAAGGACGCGGTCGGACACCACTCCCGCCACTATCTCAGGTCAAGCCATGGGTGCTGCGTATGCGAAGATGTCGTCAACAAATAGCTGTTCCACAAAAGAGTCTATAGTTCAAGTTTGAAGGATATAACTTGATCTTCATTGCAAGATGATTAAAGAGTTTTACCCGCAAATCGTTAAAGGTCAATATTTGTACGCTTGCTAGGAACGTCAAGGATGCAATTTCATAAACCAGGTGTTGCCAGTGGGTAGATTGGGTGCGTTCAAGGTCGCTTAGGCTTTGTTCGGGATATCACTTCATACATTATTCTAAGTCATTAATATCAAATATTAGAAACCGATTGCGGCGTCATTTTCATAACAGCAATTTAATTTAAATTAAGTCTCAAGGAAAGAAATACAAACATGATCTATAAGGAATAAAACAAAATCGATTGTTTTCAATGATTTCCGAGCTGATTGGTGCGCAAAATGAAATTTTGATTTTAATCTACTTTTAGAAGCTCCTAGGGTCAAAAACTAAAGAAATTGATGCGATTATCTTAGGGTTTCCTCGAAAACATGATAAATTGATGTAAAAAAGTTACAAAATTTGAATGCAAGGAGAAAAGAAAAGAGGCAAAGAAATATTAAATAATAGAGGGGCATGTAAGCTTAACTTTTCAAACAATGTCAAATTGGTTGGGATCTTTCCTACGCAATTGTACAATTAAAAAGCAGCTTGAGTAGGGAATTATTGCTGATGGTATACCATGCTTTGGCATACTTCATTTTTGTGTATAATATACTAATATGGAGCCGTGGCGATTACCAACATGTACTGATTTCTCAAAAAGGAATTCTTACGTTGATTTCTGGCAAATCCTACTATAATATGCAGGTCCTTGTTCATTGAAAAGATCCTATTGGCCGTGCCTTGTTTGCACATATACCTATGTATATCAGGAGCAATGTGGTTCAAGATGTCTTCGAACTATCTCTCTTTAAAAGATCTCTCTTATTTTCATTTGCTAAAATGCATTCTGTACTGCTGAAAAATATTCCTGAAATATATACATTTAAGGGTGCAGTAGAAAAGTTCTTCATTTTCAAATGCTATTATTCTTACTTTGTATAGTTAGTAATCTATTATTTCTTCTTCTTTTCTGGGCACAGATGTGCGATAAGAATCCTACAACGAGGAAGGGTGTAGGAACATGTTTCCAAGGGCACTGTGCATTTAACGGGTGAAATTGCTGAGATGGCTGATCAAGAAATCAATGCCAATGTAATTAATACAACAGATAAATGGTGAAATTATTCTCACTATATCCAACGAATTTTCTTTTTAACAAAGGCACTTATACGTCCTATTGTTTGGATTCTTGCCGTATTTAGGTTAAGATAAATAAAATCTTTTGTTGGCTATACACTGTTATCCAAATTAAATTAATTTCTATTAAACGCGTCGTTATATACCGAATGCACTATTTAAAATAAGAACGTTCCGTTTCCGGTTATTCTTTTTTACAACGTGATACCGGATGCTAGCGCTTGCAATAACTATTTTTTTGTTTATTTGAGTTGCTGAAATCGCTCATACTGTTTTGTTAAAGCAAAACATTTGCATTTATTTACATTGCAATTTATATATTCGATTCGATTAATTTACTTCATGTTATGTATTTTTTTCTTTATTTCAATTTCATTTTCAACTTTAATTGCATCTATTTATTTACACTTTTAATATCATTGTTTTGCTTACATTTTAATTTCAATTGTTTGTGAATCTAGTCACCTATTTTCTGAATTTAAGATATCTAGCTCTTATTTTAAATAAATTTACAATCTCATTTATTTTTTTCTTGTAAGTCCTGAACGGACTACGGTTTTTGTTTTTCTTTTCTGATCCTTAACAGCTTCGATGATTAGAAGCCTGTTCCAACACATATCCTCTAAAGGACCAACCTCAGCACCTGAATGCCAGGAAACTAAGTTGATTTCCGACTTGTAGATACTAACTTTGGATACATAGTAAGGTCCATCCCGTCGGATCACCATTTTCTTATCAATAAGTCAAATATTATCAATATTCAATTGTTATTTTTTTTATTGCTTACTGTTAACATATTTTTGTTTTGCAGAAGCTGGGTTTTTCTTTGTCTTTCTCTAAAAATACCAGACTCCTTCTTTCTTTTGATGCTGACCTTCATTCGCCATATCGTGATCCGCAACTCTACTTTTATTTCATTGGAACATCATCATATTTTACACCGCGCCGGTTTTTCTACGGCAGGTGGGGGGGAAATTCTTAATCCGGAAACGGAGAAGTTTTTTACCGAAACGGATAAAGTTTTCATCGAAACAGAAAAACCTTTAACCGAAGCGACGAAATTTTTCACCGAAACGGAGGAACATTTTAGAGAAACGAAAATATTTTTCATCGAAACAAGCAAACCTTTCACCGAATCGGATAAATCGTATCAAAACAGTATTTATATTAATTTAAATTAAATCTGACGTTATCAACTTATTGAGAAAGACAATAAAGCATTATTATTATTGTATTGTAATTAAACCTGTGTGGTGCGGAGGTTGCCGATACCGATGCGTTGTTTACCATTCTACGCCACACACACATCCTTGCTATCATTATTATTATTATTATCAGATTAAGAACAAGAATTCTTAAAATATCAAAAAATGCTCTTGAATGGAATTGATATAAAAATTTAAAATTTACTAAAATTAATAATTTTACCAACTTTACAACACCTACAGCCAATTGTACATGCACATCAGGTATTCCAAATGCAATATGTACATTAAGAGCAAGCTAATGTTAAGTTACTCGTATTCCGTTGGTTTATTGAAAATGTTGTTATTTATCAGGCTAAAGAAACAACAAAAATAGCGCTATCGTTCATCAAACAAGTTTAAGATTTTTAACCGGCCATCCAGCACTTTAAACTAAGAAAAACTGAAAATCAAATCTGTCGTTTATGCCGAGAAATTCTGGAGATGGCAGAATACATTCTAAGTAAATGTATTGGCATTATTCGCACACGACACCAACCCATTTCTTGCATCTATCGAACTGAAGAAAGACTATATTTAATGCAAACCAACTCAGCTTGCGTAAAATTTAGTTAGCTGTTGTTAACATTTCTCCATTAACATAACACCAAAACATATTACGTAATCACATAATCATGTGCATATATACGAAGAGAAGCATTCCTTATTAGCATATTAAAAATAACAACATATCTATCGGCATACGCCAATTGCCAATTCATCGTGGCCCCGTAACGTTTAAAAGAATCCCGTCAGATCGTTGACTCATTCTGTCCGATCCAAATATGAACGTATGTAAATGCTGTCACGTCTTTCGATTTGGACTTCACGATACACTGACATGGTTAAAATCAGGTAAAGCCATTTCATCATGACCATATATGAATTTGTAGGTGTTATGCGACAATGTCGTTGTCTATTGCGTCGTTAAAATGCGACTCGCGTAATTGGCAATAAAAAATGTATTTGAACTGTGCGCTGCTGCTGCGCGGAGTAACGTTGACCTACATTTGACACTGTTAAAGTTGAACGAAGTGCCTCCCCTAATTAATTAAATCCATATGCGTCATCCTTTGCGATTAATGCGATGGATATAATTCCTACGTATTCAAGTACATGCATATGGAGCAAAATGAATTTGAGGCCGAATCAAACTAGATTTATTGTTTAAAATTTTAGTTGTGCCCGGAACGAAAACAACCTGTTATTTATAAATGAGATTCTCAGGGCTACGTACTCCAAACAGTTTGCTTACTTGTTATCATCACGGAGCACCTTTCCAAATGTAAATAAAAGAGATAGATATTACGTCAGCGCAAAATACGAGAATCGACGTTGATAAATTTGAAATTCATTGATTTTCCAATACTTTACAAAGTTTCGTGATAAAATGTGACGTCTATAAAAATTTTAGAAAGGTCTTCAATTAGGTTTTACGCTGCTGTAGATCATAAAATCTTCATCAAATTTCAGGATGACTTTATTAGCTGAATAGCTACGGTTTGTTTAAAAAAGAGAAATGTCGAATGTGTTCGTAAATATCTTTGCGAATTACGTTATAAATGGGAAAGATCCTGTCATAAACAATTTTGGTAAGAATTGGTTTTGTCACTGGTTGGATTTGGAATGTAACACCGTTTGGTCAAGTAAGGTTCTTGCCGTACCAGGATTAAGTGTCATTTCTTTGCAGGAAACATATTTAAATAAGTTATTTTTAGATCTATACACACAAAAACTACAAGTTCACAGTACAGAGCGAGTCGGAAAGAACGGACCAAACTCCAGGAGTGTACTACACACATGATTTTAATTTGTATTCAAGACTTAATCTAATTAGAAAATTGTAGTTAGCGTTTTTGTAAATGATCTAAATTTTAGCTTGTTTTCGAGTTAATTGGTCTTAACTAAAACAAAAATGAAATGACTACCGATGCACAATTAAAGTCAGGTACGTCCTACACTAAAAGTCTTTTTTTCCGTTTCTTTTCACGTATTACAGAAATCCTAGTAAAAACGTATTTATGGGAGGTTTCAGTAAACTGGATGATACCGGAAGAATGTTTCCCAGTACTGAAATAAAAACAAACGGAAATCGGATAAGAACATACAGTAAATAAGTACGAGATTTATAACGGAAGCAACAAGGAGGATGACTTACGTCTAAGTTTTATATTCAACTTGTTTTCTACAAATTTTTGGTAACAGTTCTGGAAGGAACGCGTCCCTTTTGTACTTACCTACTGTGAGATACTGCCCATTTATTTTGTTTTGCAAAGTTGTCCTGTAATTGGCCGTTGGACGAACAAAATAAATAAAAAAAACAAAAATGCAATGATTTACCGCCTATTGTTGTTCCGGTGCAATACATCAAGTATGGTTCTGGTTTTAAGTGAACTTCTTCTTCTGGCTAAATTGGCGAGATCCCTAGACATCATTTTAATAAATTCTTTTCTCAGGTCTAGCACGTGCACTAGACAAATTTTATTATTTTTTTAAGCTTCGGCCATTGTGGAAAATTCCCTGTACCGGAGATTTTTCTTAATAGTTTAAGCGGTCCTGAAAGTTTTCTTAACTTTAATCTAAAATTTGGTTACGTTATGGAAGCAACATTTTAAACGCAATTGTTCTGTTGCAGCTCTATACGTAGAATAGGATGTTATGTTACTTAAATGAAACAGTATTCATTCAGAAGCAATAAAGAACTATTATTTTCTTCTTAAACCACTGTTCCGGGAAAAAATTTGACCACCATATATAGTTTTAAACAATCAAAAATCTCACACAATTTTCTTAACAAGAGAAAATTCTAGAGCTTTGACAGTCTCACTCATTTAAAATTTTAGCTTTTATACGTGGCAACACGTTCCAAACGAACACATTTTTTTATGCAGTAGAGTTGAAATAAAATATTTCTTGTACAAGTTCAAATATCTTAAGATCATTATTTTCAAGTGTCCCTATACCCCTGGAAGATCTTCACACAATAATGAAATTACTAGGAATTCTTCTCTTTTGCGCGGCCCTATAGCCACACTTCCACATTATTCATACTGGCCTACTCCGTTTTCTAAAGGGAATTGTATATAGTCAAAAGAGGCAATTTCCTTTGAAATTGTCGACAGCATGTTGTTACGTACATTATTTGCGATTAGGTATTGTTAAGCTGTTAACCTTTTAGTCGTATAGAAAAAAGCGTAGCATTATATTCGAGTGCAAACGTTATCGTTAACGTAACCTTTTCGGCGCGCAAGAATTGATCATTTTAAAGCAAATTATCTGTATGTCCGCTCGTGACGGTGTTAGAACGAACGATGAGGAGGCGAAACGATTAGCGCAATCGGTGAAGCGAAATTCGTCGTTCAATTAGATTAGCTGGAACGGAAGGTCATTCCGTAAGCGTTGTCGCCTATAATTGAGTTTTAAAATAAAAAAAGCAAGAAAAATTCTTGAAAATGCCATGAAAATTTCAAAATTTAGAGTTGGATCTGTGTTAGGTAGGTCTAATCTAATCTATTTTTGTCTTTACTAAATTACATGTTTATGTACTCATCAATATTACGGCCACATTCCGCGTACAGATTGAGTCATTCCCAGGGTTTCGGATGATTACGCCTTTGTAAATGAGGACAAAAAATTGAAATAATAACGTAGGCTTCCACGGCTAGAGTTAATTAAAACTAAACGTGTTCCGGGTTTGGATCATGTCATGGTTAATTCAAAACCCAACGTTTCAGCCACAATCACGTTGGGTTGCCACATTAACTGTGGCCTATCACCTTTCCCTGTCCTGAAGAAGCTCCATATGATTGCGGGTGAAGTTCGTATCTACCATATACAAAATTAGAATCGCTAAATTCTGAGGCAACAAGTAATAAAGTATTATTACTTGTTGCCTCGGCAGTTATTTAATGTTTCCTCGGAAAAGGCAGAAACCATTTGTTTCGTATGCAGTAGGGTGCGTTTATGGTGGAGGTGTGATAAACGATAAAAGCAGCGAATTAGCGCAATGGGTTTCTGTTACCATTGGCCTGTTTCGCCAAGACACCTTAAGACAGATGTGATTTTTGGAACCTGGATTATACATAAAAGGATCTAATACGCACGCGTTTATGTGGTTCCGAATCTCTAACGAAATGCGTATAATAACAGGATACCTAATTTCGCCTTTGGGGTGGTATATGTGTTGAGTTACCGTGCTAATTACGGTCTACCGCCTTTCTTTCTCCTGAAGAAGCCTCATATGGTTATAGGTGAAACGTCGGATTTTTGATTAACATGACACGGTCCAAAGTCGGAAAATGTTTAGTTTTTTTTCTCAAAAGCACTACATGTTGTTAGATTTTTTTGTTCTGCACTTTTGTTTAGGATTTATCACAGTATCACACATGGACATAAATTCTTTTGGTTTTTGCTTATTTACTGCTTGACATTAAACAATCTTAAGCAAACAAACCCAAACCTGATTTAAAGTTTCCAACCGTTTATTGGTCGTAAACTGTTACAGAGAGAATAAAAATTGGCAGAGAATACAAATCATGTATGCCTTGGTATAAGTATCGGGCCGATTTTTACTTAAATCATGTGTTATCATAAATTTATCACCAACTTTAAACTATATGGTGAACATATGTATTACTTATGATCAGCTTGTGTTACGGATCGGAATATTACATTTATGTAGACGGCACTAAACATTGCCAAATTTCGAATAAAATAAGAAAATGATGTGTTACCGAAAAATGTATCATTTATTATTAATCGTCAATACTTAAACCGTACCAGATTTATAAATAGAGTAACCTAATTATCATTGAAGTCAATTCAATGGGAATTCTTTGAATATTCTTGCAGAATGTTGTGGTTGTAATAACCCAAAACAAATTTTTTCTATGTTTATTAAGTTATAGCTAACTATAATTAAATATAAAGCTAAAAAATAACTATTAGGTTGAAAACGTAGTTTTTTTAATGCAACCCACTTACAATTAGACATGCAATACTCAATGTAATGGAATACTATTTAAGAACACACATATGTCTGTATTAATTATACGATAAAGTCAATTAAAATATTGTTGATTTAATTGAGGATTTACAAAAATAATTATTAGATTATCAAGTGGTTTTTAATCTATATGCACCATATCCCTTTATCTATATTCCGACAATATATTCCGCATCGTATGGGCAATATAATTCTGTTAACGACTTAAATTGAAGTCAAGGATCAGGTCACATTAAATTTAAGGCAATTTATGTAATTTGCTTCACTTAATTATGCAGCGAATTAAGTAATCAATGTATTATATATGTACTATCTACGTGGAATCATCAATAACAACATGAATGCAGGTTACCATTAAACTAGAATACGGGGATCATGTCTAAATCATTCTATGTATTTGTTATAAAATTGTGAAGAAATTAGTTCACGCTATGTTTAAATATTAACGAATTCACAATGCAGTAGAACGTCAATTCAAGAAAACGGCGACCAATCTGAAGAGGTTCTATTGCGCTTTTGTTAATTTTTCGTTTCACAATTACTTCGTGAAGTTTTTATCAAAGTTGCGTTAGCAACCGGACGACTGTGAAACTCGCTTTATTATTTTATCCACTGTGTATTATATCGAAGAAACTTAGAGTAATAATTATTAAGTAATAATTATAATTATATACACTTATTTATATTTATAAATTAAGCCAATATACGACGTGACAGAAGTAAGTTGTATTCCTTCCGATATTTTAAATATTGTGGCCTGGGGAACACGAGGGTTGCTTCACAGCCAATCTAAATTTTGTGGCACACTCTTAATTTGAATCTGGACATTAATTAGAAACGAAGAGACATAATTTATGTGGAGCACCAATAATCCAAGCTCCCAACGAAATCATTAGTCTGAGAAGGTTGGTTAGAATGGATACATATGCACCTATAGCCACCGTAGAAACTTGAGGTACTAAATATAAGCTGCAGCCAAGCTTTACGTCAACAAAGACGTGATAGTTGATTCAGCGCCGCCTTCAAATGAACGGAAAATTGGAAACCTTGTCAGATTGCACTTTGCTTTGCTAATTTCTGAATACAGTCCAACCTCTGGCGGCGTAATGTGTAATAATTATTCCCGGTGGATGGAACTGCCAGGAACTGCCTATTCTAATGGCCAACAAATACTATTCTTGAAACGAATTGCCAACACCATCATCAGTTTAACTGCATTAAATCTGCCATTTCCACCATCGACAGTTCTGTCTAACAGCATTTACCCATCAGATTGGATGCTACGTTTAAGCTCAATATGCACTAGCTTTTTGCATACTTCTCAGGAATTTCTTTGCCTTTCTTCGTCCTTTTCGCCATTTTTTTTAAGAATATTTCTATATTTTGCATTCAATTCTGACCAGTTTGAACTTCTCTTTTCAAATTTAGATTTTTATATAATTTCACGATAATACATTGTAGAGTAATTCAAAGATTATTCGTACTCAGCTATACATATGCTCGTTATCTATAATGCCTTCATTATCAGAATACTACTCGAATACACTTGTGAATGTTTATATATACGGAGTGCGGACGACGCATAGGATCACTCGAGAAATGTATGATCCTGTGCAAGTGGACGTTTCATATAGAGAGCTTGACTAGGTGCAGCGATAGCTCAATACATTCCCGAACTATGCATATGACACCGTTCGCGAATCACCTTCCTTCTGAGATGCTGGTAGAATATTGTTTCGTTTGAGTAAGGTACTTTACCTTATTGTAACATAATTATTCAAAAATGAATTAAACCTATTGCAATTGCAGAAATACACCCGCCTATGATGTTATTATAAATCTGTCCGCGAGGAGTATGATGTAAATGTGCCTTTTTCTAACCAAACGCGCTATATCTGAATCTAGATATCATCCACGCTCTGTATATGAACATATGGGTGTATATTTATCTAACTGTGTAAATAATACGGCTTGTACTGACAAAAAGAAATATGTGTGTCAAATATAATATATTGATAAAATAAAGCCTTTATCGACGACGAGGTATATATTAATGTTATGTTGTAAATATATACCATATATTTATTAACGAGCGGTATATTTCTGTATAGTAAAATTTCGCTTTTCGAGCGATATTTTTTAAAGTATATCTTGTTGCTCCACTATTCTCGGCGGAGTTTCTAGCTGCTTCTCAGGTGGTTTCCTACGCTTGTGTGGTACAGAAAAAATTCAAAAAAATTATTTCTACTCGTTCCGAAATAGTTCAAACATTTTTCGTCGCTTAGTTCATTAAAAAGTAAAAATTCACTTCCTTCATTTCTTGGTTTTATATAGCGTGATATCCAGTATCGGGGTACTCGTTTAGAACTTAGAACTAGTGCTAAGCTAGGGAGGAACAAATTCTTCATCGCAATCATCTGATGAGCTATCAAAACGTTTTGACAGTCCACTACGGTAATAAAAAGCCAACCAAAGAAAGATTTAGAATTGTCAGATATATTATGTACGTTGAAAAATGCTCCGCATAAATTCTTGGATGTCTCCTGCCTCCAATGCTTTAGTTGCATTTTAATAACGCATGGCAATTCGATGCTAAAAAGTTCAGAAATAGAGATGTTGTGAAAGTAGCTTTGGAATATTTATTGTTATAATAGAAAATTAATTATTCTTAGTTTACGTTATTTTCTATCTACTTCATAGCTCTAGGATTCGCTTTAAGATGTACCTCAGACGAGATTATTATATTAAAAGGTCTAAGGGCTCTAAACCGTTACATATACAGGATATTTCACAAAATTCGTTGATTATGCAATTAGTGGGAGGCTATTCATATTTTACTTGAAAGGTAGCGTTGTTTCACAACTACTTAACAGTTATTGACGCTGGATATTCAGATATCAATCAACTTCATGGCACACTATTGTACTAATCAATCGTGTGATTTAAAGGGAGAATCGTTAATATCTTGAAAACTATTGGAAATTGGTATATCAAACCCCCGGTCCATTTGAAGAAAGGAGCCTTTTCAGATTGAAGATATCTATTTTTGGAAATAATTTATGAACATAATGTAGAAAATTTATCCTAGTAGCATAATTGGTTGGCTGACGGTTGGCCTTCAGTTGGTACAACGTTGCACGGTCGGTAGAGTGTCAGTAAGGTACACAAAAGCAATCATACTTTTCTAAGGTTGAGTATCGGTATGCTCTAGGTCAGCAAAATCAGTTAAGCGTTGGTCGATAATTGAGGAATGACGCTTGGCAGTAAACGCTTGAGTGACATAAGCAAGTCAGCCGGTGCAGCATCGGTTACCAGGCGTTGTAAACATGCGACGTCACGGACGACAGACAACATTGTTTTTTCAGGGAATGTTCGTTAAAGGTCGGTGCACGACTAAAGTAAATAGTTCACCCAAAGGTCAGGTAAGTATGCGAGAACGTTGTGAGACAATGTTCGCCAGTTTCACGTAATGCCGACATTGATGCCAACGTCGAGCCAACCGAACCATGTTCGGGAACCAACGTTACGCCAACCGTTTGTGCCATTAGAGTAACTAACGATAACGAGAAAATATGTCCCACAAAAATAAATACGTTGATCTTCTTAAATATTTAATTTCAACAAGAATGGTGCAAATGCTAAAATTTCAACATAATCGTAAATACGTCTAAAACTAATTATTTATATGCGATGTGTACAATCGATTGAGCTGATTATGAAGTATACCATTATTTTAAATAAGAAACCATTTCCGGTCCAACCAAAGGTGATTCGTAGACGAAAATATTTATGATTGAAACTTGTAACTAACGAGATTCGTGAAAAATCCTGTATAGTGAGATCCTAAAATGTGCTCCTCGCATACCAACCTTTGAACGACAGAAGCTAGAGCTTTCAGAACAGACATGGTGATTTTTACTTCTACGTCTTCCTATTTTCATTCTCGGTTGTCATTATTTTTACTTGTTTCGTTAATTATTCCTATGTCTTCATTTTGTTGGAATTAATTGATTATGGTGAGTTCATTCAAATATTTCAGTTTTTGGTAGACAAAGTGCCTATCATTCAGGTTTTCTTACGGCTTCCAGCAGAATCATGCAAAATAAAATTAGGTCAATTTTAATATTCAATACATCATCACTTTCATTGCCGTAGTTGCGCAACAAATTGTCCACATTTTTTTGAATCCTATCATCTTTTATCGAAGCAGTTGGTTGAATATTTCCGTATGACTGACACATTTACATGTTTACGCACTTTTTTGGCGATCAAAATTAATGCTGCAATTAAGGGAATTATTGTGATCTTTTATACAGCCAAGTCTGCATACATTTGAATATTAGAAACAGTCTGTCAGATCTCTTATCTGTGTGAATGTGATTCTTGCCAGTTCTTCTAACACATCAATGGGTGTTCGTTTTGGACACAAACATCTTGAAGAAACTTTAACAAAACGGAACAGTGAATGCGAATCTAGCGACAGTGACAGTGAGTACGATGATTCACAAATGAAGAGTACCACGATACTGCTGCTTAGCAAGAAAATTATTACAGTGATGAAAGCGGCAAACTAAGGGGCAAAAAGTAGAAATACAACAAGTGTAAGTAGAAGCAGTAGGGGTTGTTTTTCATGCAAAAGACCAATTTGTTTAGTGCTCAAAAATTGTTTTTTTTTGGCTCTATTATCCTTTTAGGTTTCGTATAACTACTTTTAGATTCTAAATGTATTTTTTTAATTATAAATTTTATTGACGATTAAAAAAATAGTTTTTTTTTTTTAATTCGAATAAAAACAAAAAGTTATTTGTAATTTAATTTACTTCTATACATTGAGTATACTATACAAAACTAAAAATATTCCAAAAAGAAATGTTGTACTAATTATAATTAGGTCTATGCGGATTTTTCGTCTATATGTCCATCCTTTGACTTAATTACTGCGGTACATATTCGTGGCATTCTTAGAATTAATGATTTCAAAAATGTTGCTGGGATCTCGGTCCATGCTTGCTGGAGCTTTCTCCATAAATCTTGTGAACTAGTCGCTCCTTTTTGACGAATCCTTCTGTCCAGTTCATCCCATATTAATTCGATAGGTGAAAGGTCAGGAGACTGAGGTGGCCAAATTATTCTTTTTAAACAATCTTCTTCTTCCAGAGATGCTAGATAGTTTCTGCATATACGACAAGAATGCTTAGGGTCATTACCCTCTTGAAACGTAAAGTTTCGACCTCGTAATCGTTCCCCACTTGGTACAGCATTCTCTTGTAATATTTTGAGATAGCCCTCTTTACGAAGTATTCCCTGTATTCTTACTAAATCACCTGCAGCCGTTCCCGTAAAACAGCTCCAAACCATTACATTACCTCCACCGTGCTTCACTGTAGGTAAAATACACTGTTTACTAACTCTTTCACCAACTTGTTGCCTAACAAACGTCCTCCGTTTGGAGCCAAATGTTTCAAATGTTGACTCATCTGTCAACAGCATGTTGCACCACTGTTCGAATGTCCGGTGTTTGTGTTCTTGTGCCCACTGCAATCTTTTTCTTTTATTTTGAACTTTCAAAAGCAGCTACTCGTCCCTTTAAGCCTGCCGCAATTAATCTTTGTTTCACGGTCGAATGCGAAATAGGATTTCTTCGTGAAACATTGACTTGCTGCGTTATTTCCGGAGCCGTTAGGAACCTCCTTCTTTTTGAAACAAGAACCATGAACTGATCCTCAGCAGCCGTTGTCTTCTTTTTGCGTCCAGAACGTTTCTTATCAGCCAAAGAACCCGTTTCCGCCACCCGTTTTAATATTGTAAATACACCATTTTTCGATATTTTAAATTCTTTCGCAATAACTGCCATTGAGTAACCTTCATTGCGTAAAGTAATAATAGCAGAACGTGTTTCGATGGAAATTTCTTTTCGTTTTGCCATTTCAGCACCACCCGTTTATTACGATAGTTAAATTTAAACTAAACTACTATCAAGATCGATTTTATTTTAAATACAAGACGATATCTGCTTTGTTTGTTGTACTAAGTGTTCTATGAATCTCACATTATTCCTTTGTGGAAATATTCGACAATATTTTCAAGTTTACGTTTATAACCCCATAAAAGGGATTAAGAGGAATTTTGCCTGAGGCTGCGGTAGAATATAAATGCGTTATGGGATAGAAGAGAATAAATTATGTCCATACATATAGGAATGTATACTCTCTCATATAAAACACAATCGATTGTCAATATTTCAATTTTGCTTATTTTTCGGAGTTTTTCTTAGTCGTCCCCAAATATATGAACGGTAGTGTATATAATAAAATTGGACCTCACTCTCTATAGAACCAAGTAAAATTCTATAGCTAAATCTATAACAACTTAAAATATATATAATTTGTCATTATCGCTAAAATAATCTTAAAAAAAACAATTTTAAATCGCAAAGTATCAAATTTTCTTGGAAATACTTAAGATTTAAAATAATAAAATCGTTCTAATCCCATCACCAGTTCATTTATTTATACATATAGTAAATCATTTTGATATATAATTTGGATAAATTGTCGCTCTCAGAGTTTACATTATTGTTATGCATAATATATTTAGAATGTACAATTGCCTTGAACCTTTTTTAGGATAAAGGTTATCTTTAAGAAAATTTCAAACATAAATCGAGGCCAGTTGAATTATTATAACCAAACAAAAATATTTTACAAAACTAATTTAACAAAAACTGACCTTATTTTAAGAAACATGTTCAATGAATGGAAAAGATGGTCGCCAATCCAGATCACTTCAGCAACTACTCGATAGAAAGGTATACGTTGCAAGTATCGTAGTTTATCTTTAACTTCATCCTCCTTTTTAGAGAGACACATAGTGAAATAATAGCATTTGATGACATACGTGGAGATATGATTATCCCTATCAAAATATTTACTCATTTATTTTTAAAAAGGAATTATCGCTATTAATAAATTGCAAAAATGTTATGTTAAAGTAGAATGTTAAACAAATTTTATCGTGAAACCTTAACTGCATTACTCTAAGGAATGAAATTTATTTTATGATAGCAAATTCCTAACACATCTGAAATTAATGCCACTGTTGGAATAATATGAGTATCAATTTTTTTAGTGCAAATAACAGTAAGTACGTATTATAAAGATTTGGAATATTTCCTTTTTATTTTAATTTTAATTTAGGTATTTACGCTGGTTTTTAGAAGGACTTATTGTCGTTAACTTTTAGTACTTCAAGGCTTTCACTTCTACACGCTTTAAGCACAACTCTTTGTTTTATATCTTGTTTGTATTTATTTATAGAAGACTCAATTCTGATACGAACAATACACTTATTTTCTTCGCTTGTTTTGTTCTATCCCTACGTAAATTTAGAATTAAAGACCCACTCCAACTATATTCTATTCTCTTAAGACGATAACTCGAAAAACCAGTAAATTGAAGATTGTTTTTGTGAATTGTGGATATAGTGAGGGACATCTAAACACAGCGTAATTTTCTCGAAACTTTCGTGTTTTTGAGGCAAAAAAGGTTTCCATTTAAATGAACATAAGGTATTAAAAACTCACGAGAAATGCCAAGAAACGATAACCGAAAATAATGCTAATGTAGCTCCTCAAAAGCAATGTGAAGAGAGAAAGCACTTGTTTCCATCTACCTGGAGACATCAGCACTGGTCCGAGTGTTTCTTTAGGTAATAACGCATCTAGTGCCAAGAGATATGTTGCTTGTCGTTTCGAAGGATAGTGATATGAACCGATAGGAGAGACACTCGGAGCAATGCTGATGACGCTAGGTAGACAGAAATATGTGTGTTGGTTAGTGTTTCCTCTCCTTACACTGCTTTTACCATGAATGTTTCCAAATTTTTGCCACGTCTTTTTGTTGGTATTTGCACTCATGAATACCATAATACAGATTAACTGAGATAAAGATTATTAGGCGCGGCCACAGATTCCACTGAGATGGATGCCAGATTCCCACTCCCCAAACATTCAAACTATTTAAATTATTATTGTTATCGCCTATAAACAAGGACGGAACCTTGATTAGAGCGTCATATTGGTGATTCCAATCAATTTTGTCAAAAAGAAGATAATTAAGCTGGAAGTTACCGAGCGATTTCTTCTGATCACCTTACCTCTTTAATTTATTACATAATGTATTGCCAATACAAATTAGGCACGAGGAGAATAACAGTGTCAAAATTAATTTACTGTCGTAATTCAATGTTACTAAATACGTCGCGCACCTCATTAGGTAGCTATCGAAAGGAAAGTGTCGTTCTTTCTCTCTTCTTTAATCCGTTAAGGCCCAAGACATCGCTGGTAGGTCAACGGACGTTGAACCACACCAGTAATGGTTATACACTTTTTCCCACCGTCGCTGTTCCTTCTCCTTTTACCTTCTTCGGATGACTCATGCTCTTGCGAAGATTCGTTTTTCATGTCTAGCTGGTCTGCTAGCCTGTTGCTGGTTGCGCGACTTCGCGAAAAAATCCGGACGCCCGTGCAGTAGCGCACTAGGAAATACAGGTTATTAGGTACACAAACCTGTTATGCGCGAGGTGAGCGTAACGACTTGCAGCTGGAACCAGTCGCTCTAGGATTTGCATTCGGATTACATATCTGCATCCACATCAACGGTAGACCAACTGGTTGGTGGGTAAATGGAAGCTCGAAACTTGCGAGGAAGTCATATGTGCATACATGTATACAGTTAAGTTGAAATATGATCAGGAGATTTCTTTAATGAAATTTACAAGTAGATGGATGCACAAATTCAGAGCACGCGGTTACGTAATTAGCATCAGTAATTCGCATAGATGTATATAGAATAGTTTATCGGAAAAGAAACTACTTATGGAATCACTTTTCTAGAGAAGATTTTCCAACCAATTTACGGCTTCTAACTTATTCTTATATGAAATAGACGACGGAGTGAATCGATTTGAAATTACGATTGGTTCTGAAATCGATTGCTTAAATACATCCTCTTAAAGCAATCAGCAGTATTGACAGGAAACGTGTAGAGTAGATAGACGTTCGTTTAGATTTCTTTTAGTTGCAAGTGGCTGTTAATTAATGTATGAGACGTTATTACGATAGCGTTTTCGCGAGCATCCATTTTATTTTACGCCTTATAATTATCTATTATATGGTTCTTCAACCGATAGATACTTTGAAACCATCAAGACATTCTAGTTGCAACGTGAGGCGTTACAACAAACGCAAAATTGCTTAATTCATCCGGTGAAATGGTCTTCCAGTTAAAAGATTTACTTGGTAGGCGTTTAATTAGTTAACCATATGAAGGAAACTAATTACATTTTTATTTTAAACTGCAATTGGCATTGAAAGTAGCTGGTTGAACAACAATAGCCTCCATTTTCACATATCCTCAAAAATCTGCTGGTGCAGAAATTATTTTTATTAATTTATTAATTATTTTGATGTTCCAAAGTGTTAAACAGATTATAGTAATTGTCTTTTTTTGAGATTTTCGAAAAAAAACTATATTAAACGATTATTCTCCAACAAATTATCTCTTCAAGTATTTGCTTCTTAGGGTCATGCAAGTGATTCTCTGGATATTGCTTTACGCGACTACAGCTCTTTTTTTAGGCTACTGGGTGTTGTAATTTGAAGGTCATGGTGATTTTTCATATTTTTCATAAGAAACTCAAACACTTTTTAAACAGTGCGGTCAAAAATTTTGAGAATAAGACTTGTTTTCACAAATAACGCAATGAAAGTGAAAAAAAATATTCTAACAGGTACAATAGGCATTTTCTATTACTGTATACGCAGTAGTGACTAGTAGAGTAATTTGTGTAATTCGCGTACCACAGAGCAGAGTTACAATAGCTTTATTTTGAACGAGGAAACAATTCTAGTGAAAGAGTTTGCTCAGATACATTTCTTTCAGAAGAAGTAAGATGGGTCTAACATTGACAAAAACATCGACTGTTCTCATATTGTTTTATCTGCCAGACAGGGCTAAATATTAAGAGATTAAGAGTTCTATGTGCCAATTGGTGCTCGACGGGGTAGCTATTAACTACCTCGTACGTCCGCTTGATTTAAATAGCATCTAATTTCTTTCTGCAAAATGATTAATAATTCATTGCAATAACTGGTATTATTACATTTAGATAATCAATAATGGGTACAGTTCCATCAAACAGTTACAACGAAATTGTAATAAATATAAGCAGTTTTAGACGTGTTATTAAGAAAAATACCAACTTACATGTGGTATTTCTATTTGCTTCTCGATTTTATACACTTAGTTTTGAAGTAGATCAAAGTGCGAGAAAATTTGATTTTTCTCGCAAATAACCCTACAAAATAAATCACTACTAAGTAACTTTGCCAAACTAATATCAATTTAAAAAAATATATCAAAGGAAAACTTACAATGTACTATAATTAAAAACCAAAAAATCCCAGAATATTGCAAAATACGCATTAATCATGCTGAAAGTAAACAAGTTAAAAGACATAAACAATAAGGAAAGTCTATCAACCGTAATATCCGCCCGTCTATCAAATGTAAACATGCCACGTATGGTTAGTGGTCTAGCTGATAACTTAATACACAACATCGGAAGAGTTCACCAAACAATGCTAGACGATGCTCGAATTCAGCAGTTCAAACGAAATAAGTTGAAGTTTTCGCGTCGCTTAAAACTGTAGATGAAACATGGATACCTTGAAGCCATGGCAAAGTCGAAACAGTGGACTGCGAAAAAAGGCGAAGACTGTTCCATCGCCTGGGAAAGTGATGGCAGCTATTTTTGGGATAATCAAGGAGTTGTGTTCGTCGACTATCCTGCAAAAGGGAAAACAATAACGGGGCATTCTACGCACCATTACTTGACAAACTGAAGAGAGAAATTGTAAAAACGACCGCGTTTAAGGAAAAAGAGAGGTTTGTTTCACCGAGGCAACTGTTACACTTCAGTGGCTACCACGGCACAAATTCTCCTTTTAAGGTTCATCCTATTCACCAGATATGGCCTCCAGCGAAGATATGGTCTCCTGTTGCTCAGGTATAAAGTTTCGCTCACGACGGGGATCTTCATCAAATGAGCAGGTCATTGCAATCGTAAACCCTCTTTTTGCAAAACAAGATGCCAACCACTATTTATATGGAGGCACAACTTCACCTCCTTTATCTACCACCTCAGAGACATACTTGCTCTTGAACACGCCAAACTGGTGGCTGTTGAGCGTCGGCGCATAAATCCATGTTGCCTATGTAAGCTCCGGGTCAAAATGCGTCAAAGAATATGTTCGGAAGCTATAGAGAAATTACAAAGGAAGGAAACTGGTCGGTAGTTGCTAATATTTGAATCAGAAATGTAGAAGTACCATTCTATATTTAACTTTATTAGGCGTTTTTTCAAATACATAAACGCAATCTCTAACAATAAAGGAAGGAATAGTATCTAATCGTGGTGTGAAGGAATTTTTAGAACGTAACTGCCAATTCAATTTCTCCAATAGCATTAGTTAGAATTTACAATATAAACAGGATAAATATCAACGATTAAAACTGTACATAGTGAGTCACTATTTCGTTTACTTCCATTCTGCAATGAAGCTTAAATTATAATAACACGGCTACTGTATCTTTTTACGAGTTCAAATTTTCATTTCCGGTATCATTGTAAAATGTGTGCCACACTCACTTCTTTTCTTTTTCTTTCAAAGAACCGCTAGATTCCTTTATGATCAAAAATGTAATTGTAAAACTGTGGGCAACTATTAACGTGTTCATTATACTTGAAAATAGGCAATTACACGCAACAAAGCGGGAGAAAGAAACCGTTCTTTTTTCCACCATTTCATGTAGGTAAACGTAGCAATTTCAATTCAAGCCGCCTAGGTAGGCTCTTCACCTAATATCAAGAAGAAGAAGGCGTCGAAATCCACGAAGAGAGAGATGACCCTATAGTTCTCCTGGGAACCTCTTTTTTTAAACAGACTTTCTTAAAATAACCGCGCATTTTATGGAGCTTGAAAACATGTTTACATTCAACAACATCATGGCAACGTATTTTTAAAATTGTTGATATTATTAAGTGATGAGAAATGATAGATAAATTTTAAGTCGGTGGATAAAGACGAGAACGCGAAAGAATTGGAGGAGCCTATTCGCTGGTGATATGTAAAAAAATAACGATAATAATTAAGTATGCATGATGCACACATATCAACCGTAGAGCAGCTTGCTTATATGTTATCGCGGTAAGGTTATTTTGCTGTCTTCACCTAATTTCATAAACAAGAATTGGCCGTGTTAAATGGCTAATATTCGTGCAACAGGCGTGAAAAATAAGGTATGTAATAAGTAATAATAACGTAATTGACGTCAATACGGTTTAATTTGAT
Organism: Marronus borbonicus; assembly: GCA_902655005.2. NCBI lineage: Eukaryota > Metazoa > Arthropoda > Insecta > Coleoptera > Scarabaeidae > Marronus > Marronus borbonicus. The sequence continues at coordinate 2,491,994 of LR737385.1, forward strand.
TAACAACTCTTATTATTTATTTATCTCTTGAGAATGACATACGTGACCTGTAATAAACAAGCAATGATTAAGGCTGTTAAGTTAAGTTCATTCTTTAGCTTCGCAAATTTTATTTTGATAAATTTAATTAAACGCCCTTTCGTTTAGATTAGTTTGAGCTAAACTATCAAAGTCGTTATTGTGTTCTATTATTACAAATGCCAGGTACTGAATATCTTTTTAAATTTCCCGTTTTATTGTTATTGAAGTTAATACTCTGTCTGGAGAGTCTTTTCTTAGTTGATCCTATCGAGATTATGTTCCCAGCTCTTGATAATATTCCCAACCCTAACCTGAATATTCTTCTAAAGTATTTAGGTGAAATTTAGGGTCGTGAAATGCGAGAGTCTACCTAAGACTCTTTCGGCATGTTAGAATTGATTTGAATAGATAAATAAATTTTTAGACGAGTTTTAGAAATTTTAATGAAAACTAATCTTATACGACGAAGTTCCAATTCATAAACGCTACATTTATGAGGCTCCTTTTCGAAAATCAACCACTTCTGATCAAAATTACGACTCGCACTTTGAATTCCAATTAGAATTCTTCAAATTAACACCTCTCGAATACGAATCTAATCAGACAAAATTTCATGCCATTGTTTAATCGCGTTAATTTAAACATCCAATTTTGATGATATTCCTATTTAAAATAATCTTGAAGTCGAATTACAAACGGATACTCTGAATTTTGATGTAGCATGATGCTGGGACACAACTTTAGCTTTGTAATTCAAAGATTTTACTTTGATTTTAACTTTCGCCACTACTGTCGCTGTCTGGACTTATAATGTCCTTCTACTACCCACGGACGAAAGATAATAAGCTAGAAAAAGCAAGTTTGTTCTAGGAACTGAGCTCTCAACCACTGGAGAGACCTTTACTTCGGATAGGTGGACAGACTGAAGTCACTAGACGAGATGTGTGAGTGGCACTGATGACCTCTGAGACTTTAGTTGCAACATTGCAATAGGTTTTTAAATTTCAAAGTCTTCCCAATGTCGTTGAGTTTTCAAACTTGGGGAACCTGGTTGTAACACCTAATCCACTAGAATTAAGAAATTGATTGGAAAACATTGTATCCCCCGCTGTTCCCTAATTTCTTACTGAATTACAGTTTCAAAATTATTACGTGTTAATACACAAAAGAAAATCTCAATGAATTCAAGTGACTCTGTAACAAACATTCGACTTTAACAGCAAATAATACTTCAATAAATTTTCTGGTATTTCAGTTTACGTTGTCTGTACATTACGTTATCTTGAGTACAGTTTAACGCACGAACAGTTCATCACGATCTACAAATATATATATTGTGTTATTTATATGTCGTAACAGGTCTGTTCAGTTGTAGTACATGGCATTAGACTTATAAATATTGTATCTTAGTCATTTGGTTAGATTGTCCTCTTATCTTCACCATTATCATTACACTAATTATAAGCACTGCATTCCTCTGTAAGTCAGCCAGCTCTTGTTTGGATACTATTTTAATACTAATTCACATTTTGTGTTAAAAACCAGTTGCCAGGAATTATACTGTTGGAACTTTCTATAATAAATAATTTTCCTATAAAATCGACCACTGTAATTTGGCATTTCATAAGATCATAAAATAATCGCATAAGCAATTCTTAAATGTGTATAATTAAAATAAAATATATGACTTGGACGTAAAAAATGTATATGTTTTTATGGTATATAGTAATTAAAAATAATATTCCAATAAAAAAATTATCAAAAAAAAACCACAATTATGAACGACTAAATGCTTTTTGATGTGAGATTTAATTAGCTTTACGAAGCTTTGGCGTGGTGAAATAAAAAGTTTAGTTAAAAATCCTTTTATCCTCACTATATATAGATTTATTAAAAACTTTTGCGGATACACACTTCATGAAAAAGTAATTAAAACTAGTAGAAAAGTTAATTAACATGATGAAATTTGGCGTTGTGTTCAGAAACCTGTTTTGTATGAATCACTTTAACTTATTGTTAAGCTATCGTCACAACATGTGCTTGTATAATATGGTTAATAGAGCCTATATGTCCCGTAGACGTACACATCCGAAAAAAGTTATTATGCTTCAACTTTTCTAGTTTTCTTCATACTTTTTTAGCTTAAATAATCAATAGATACAACTAAAATACCTTTTTCTCGTGAACATTGCACAAGAGAAGTCATAGTAGGTGTAGATAATTAATAATAAAAAAATAATAAGGTAATAAAAATATTAAAATTCATACTGGGGATAACATTTCGGCCCATAGCTAGCAAAATAAGACAAATTATCGCAGTGGACTCAAAAGGTAGACAACATTTCGATATAGTTTTACAAGTTGAATATTTTTCGTACAACACAATTGGTTAAATCCGATTGAGTTATGAAATTTTTCTAAATCGAATACGAATGGCCATAGCCTCTTTTAGCGGTTTCATCAACTTAATCACAAAAATGTTAAATTATCGTCAATCTACATTTGCACACTGACAAAGTTTTTTAAAATACACATCGTGAATGTTACTATACGTTATTGCCACCGACCTATCAAGCCCTTTTTTATAACTAAACGCCGCTCCAAATGATCCAATAGTGTGGAATAATATGGATTATGTACATTTCTAAATGATTGTTAAATAAGAAAAAAATATGTAATTGTTTGAAAATAATAACGATTCTAGAAAAAAACGTTATATAGCGGTAATTCATACCTGCAGCTTGCACTTTTGATCTAATACATGCATGTGTACACAATCTGACGTAATTGGGACACGGTGATCACGCTACCTTCCCCTGGGTTCTAGTCTACCAAGGAATCGACAGAAATGAAATGGCAAATAAGCAGGCCAAAGAAGCGGCGAGCATGCGTTTCATCGATCCTAACCTATCTTCTGGTCTCCAAAAGAGCCAAAAGCAATAAAGACATGGGAGGACAATCAAAACGCCTCGTACTGGGAAAACGTTCCAGGACAAATACAGGCGAAAGTACTCAGAAAATAGCGCTATCGCTCAGCAAAGGAAACCTTAAATTACTGGCATGATTTTTAAAAGGTCGCGTAGCTCTAAAATATAAACTAGGAAAAGCTGAGGATCAAATGTGTCATCTATGCCAAGCAAATATGTTGCTATCAGTCGAACACGACACCAACATTGCAGCACGCCTCTTCTGAACTGAAGGAAGAAGATCCTGCAGTAGTACTAAAATCTATTAAAAGCCTCCGACTGTACTAACATACAAAGATCGTAGTAACCAAAGACATTTGTGCCATCGCCCAATTTATAGCAATAAGTCAATTATCGTTTGTTGGAAAAAATAACGGTAGCTTATTACGCATCGATACTTAACAAGATGAAAGCAAACGTTGCGAAAAAAACATTTCAAGAAAAAGAAATACCCTCTCACACTTCAGTGGTCGTCAGCTTCCGTCTCCTAGGCTCAAAAATTCGCTTGCAGGGCAAAGATCTTCATTGAATGAGGAGGCCATTACATTTGTATCGCTGGAAAAAGTGTATAGTTCAAGTTGAGAACTAAAATGCATTTAACCAAGAAAGGTGCTTGTTTCTGTTAAGCTGAAAACTTTTCAGTCTACCCTATGTCAAAGTAGCCCCGATTTACGGTGTGATTACACCAAAGGAGTGTGTGCTAATTTTTTGGTATCATGAAGCGCATAAGATACATATCTGCATATGTCTGCCTAATACATACTCCTCGTATATGTATGAGAATACATATATGTAAATATAAATCGGTGCCCTATACACTTTTGCAAATGCTAAACGCTCGGCCAAAACCGTTCATTAAATCATTCCTCATCGCTCACCTTTAACTCAGGCTTATTTGTAATTATAATGTAATGCCGTGTTGCACGGCATTTTTCCCGACGTATCGTTTGACCTTTTAATAAGCGGCGTCATAAACGTGTTTATATAGATTTACATTTCGAAGCAGCCGCGCCACGTTCGGTCGATACAAATTCGAGCAAATTGTCGCCGTTCCGCATTCGCGAGCTTCCCTATTCGAACGAATGGTAGCGATATTCTATTCCGCCACAAGGAAGATGAACCAATTGACCCGCTCCGGCTATATTATTCAATACGACACTACCAGCACCGCTTCCAGCTATACGTAACGTAGGTATATTGAGATATATAAAGCTAAAATAACTTTGTCTTGTCGCAGTGTACGCCCAGGGCTATAAATAGAAGATATAGGGATACGTGCACATTGCATGGCAAAAGTATGTATGTCAACTATGTATAGTATTTCTAAATAAGATTAAGATGAATCTGAGAGCAAATAAAGACGAGATAGAATAGGGCTGGCGATGGAATTTCTGGAGTTATATAAGTTCCCGATTTAACGTTCTCTGCAAAATTTCGCAATCTCCGTATGAGACAATTTTTTTTTTCTAAGGAAATTTCGCTGCCAAGTGTGACCTGTTTTTACTATCGTAAGGAATGAGTAACGCCAGCATGTATGCATGTGACATCTAAATGAATACGAAGCTTACACTACAGTTACTGTTGGGAAAACAGGAGGAATGTATTCCAAATTTATTGCAGCATTTCCACACAAATTCCTGTAAATGCGAATAATTTTAGCGGTCGCAATATTTTAAATGGGGGAAATGGGGAAAACCTTAAATGTCTCTGAGAAACTCTAGAAGAAGTATAAGGTTTTAATTTTAATCCGTCCCGAAATAAGACTAATAAGTAAGTAACATGCACAGACTAACGAGGAAGATACATTGCAGCTTTAAAGAATAGGAATAAGACAAATGTCTCGCTGAATGTTAGGAATAAAATCTACGTTCGAATTTGAAAATTACATTGAGCAAGTTCTAAAAAAACCAACGTTAAAACATAAAAAAAAATAGATTACGGAAGATGGTGAATGCTCTATGGTAAATCTATAATTAAGACATCCATCGGGATCTAGATATACCAACGACAGCCGAAGATATCAAGATTCCTGCTATCAGGCACATAGCCACACTGAACCAGTTTGTCAACAGAAGTTATTCAACTGTGTCAGAATTTAGGGAATTGAAGAGCACCAAGCCCTTCCAACATGTGTAAGTGTAACAGCGGCGCATTGTGCGAACAAGTGTAAAATCTGCCAGTTAAAAAAATTAAGGATATTGTTATATTTGAGAAGAGAACCTACACGTAGAAAATGTGAAAGATCAATATGTTACAAACTAAATACTGTTACTGTTGGTAGTATTGATAGCGTGAATATGGTAGAAATGATCCGGAAGTAACTGTGGGTGTCCCCAAATCCGATTGATTATGTTAGATTTTTTGTATCATACAGGAACGACCGATGTACACGACTGCCAGTAGGTATACATAATCATACTATTAACGGTATACGGAGTACTGTTGAAGCCTTCTCATCCAGAAGAAAAACCGGTCTTCTGCTTCTTTGTTGACAGATTCTGGAGAAAATTTTTTAACTGTCAAACATCATGGAAGGTGGACAAGTAATTCTGTTACGAAAGTATATATTAAAAAATTTCACAGAAAATAAATAAATTTTTAGTGCAAATTGTTGGTGAAAGAAGAAGTTCCCAAAGTAACGGTATGTTTTTGATTAATTAATAATAAAATTCCAAATGGATATTTATTATGGTCATAGCATGGTCGATGCGTAAGTCTGCAGTTAGTTTTATTTATCTCTGGCGTTGTGTAATTGCCGATGTAATAAATATATAAGTTAAATAATCCATGGAAACTGTATATGAGATAATGGTTAAGTTGAAAATGTTGAAAAAATGTCCAAAATTTTCTCACAAATAATATGGAATAAAAGAATTTGTGTGAAAATTTTGGACTTTTTTTTAGCTTTTCCAACTTAAATATAGAGTCAATTACGTCGAACGCACGGAGAGGGTAGGAAGCTACCATGTGCTGGGAAATTAAATAAGTTTACCTGTTAAGAAGGTACATGTTTTGCAATGTTTTTAAATAATATGAATTGTATATTTTATTGTTTATATTGTGTTGTTGTACCGAACATAGAACTACAACTTTGCTGTCACATATATGCATATATACGTGCTGTATATGAATATGTAGGCACTCGATGTTAGTATTTTCTTCTCCCGTGGGTTACGGGAGCAGTATGCAGATACTACAAACAGGTAACTAACTCGTCTGCTAGAACCTGCTGTTTTTGTGGGAGCTACCATATCTAGAATAAATTTTAAACTGCTCATTGTATAAAAACAATTCACGTAGTGAACTGAATTAAAATTTAAATATTCTCTTTTGTTTCCATGCACGTTCTTAATTTGCAGCCAAATTTAGCTTGCTCATAAAATTCAACAAAGCAAATGAAAACATAAACTGAGGTTATAACATGATATTTGGCAAAACTTGGTATCTAAGTTTACGATCTCTGAAGAAACCCATTTCTAATAAAGATTTGACGAAGAAGGACGATGTAATTTTGATATTAGCTGTGGCATTGTTTAGAAATGTTATCTTTTACCATCCAGGAAAAGTGAAACTAGTTTGTCAAACTAATTTGTAATTTTTCTTCGTCTTTCCTTCTGTTATTTATACACAAACGTGTAAAAAAAAAACACGAGCAATTTAATTATATTCGAGTAAGGTCAGTAATTTCAATTCACTAGACAAGCCAAATTAGCTAGTGTAATGTATATCTGGCATCTCTTTTCATATGTCAGACGTTTCTAACCATATATTTTATAAAGTTCAATGCACAAACGAGGTCAGTAACATTTCTGCAGCGGGTATTTGGAACACGAACGCGTTTGACATTTAATTTAATAATATTAATAAAACTTCAAACGCGCATTAAGGGGGTAAACGTTGACTATAAAACCATAACGCTGGCGTCTTGAGCACCCAACGACCCGTGAGCTTAACGTTCTTCACTGTTGTATTCGCTTAGTTTCCTAATGATAGTTATTCGGAAAAATCGCTATTGCCAATTACAATACATCGTGGGCCATTTTCAGTTCGTTTTAATGTATTTAGGAAGAAAGATTTTTCGATGAAAGTAGTGCTAGAAATAAACTTATACATATTGTCCTTACCTTTCCTGCCTGTTGTAGGATATGTGGTTTGAATCGTTGATCGCTGCCGCTGCTGCCATTATGTAGTCTGTATCTAAGATGACCGGCTCATCTGGTAAATCGACCTCTTGGGGTTTCGACTGTTGAAAGAACGATACACGAACTTTTTCACGCTCGTCTCTGGAAATAAATAAGGTTTCAATTATTATAATTCCTCTGGGTATTCCAAAGAACATGAAATTTTACGATTATACACGACAGAATTTATATTTTGCGAAGCAACCAAACCTTGCTAATAGAGGCTGCTAGCATAGTACGCTAGGCACTACGCCGCCAGTCCCTTACTTTTCCCCGAAATGTTAACATAGAACGAGGTGACTGATTATTAGCATTAAGTCTGACTTAAATTCTCATATCAGCCGGTCCCGAACCCCAGTTACCCGGCCCTCAACGCGCGCTTAATCAAAGATTTATCACTGGTTTCTGCCCTCTCCTAAATGTTGTTGGCGAGATTCCGCGTAGAATCTGCAATTCTCTCACTGGATCTTAGTTGCGCACAAACCATAGTGAGCCAGCGAGCTGCCGCAACGTCTTATTGAAATATCTTGAGGTTCTTCAAGTGATATTGAGAGTAAACCACGCCAGTACCCCACTCATCGCCCTCAATGTGGTGAGGTAAATCTCTGTCTTGCTACATAGGTCAAACGCATTATTTGCTCCGATATCATCAGTTGCTCTTTGGCCCGCAAGAATTTCCTCTTGATTTCCATGACGTGGTGCATCCAAGTTAGCTTCTTATCCAGTGCCAAGACGGATGCACTCCGCAGATAGCGAACATGCGATGATGTTTATGTAAAGCTTCGATTTCGTAAATTAGGCGGATAGTTGGTCAATAGCGTTTTGCATCCGCTTTACACGATGAATAGATGGTAGTTCCATCGACGTAGGTTGCCAATACGGTGTCTAAAGATTTAGAAACGTCGTCCCAGAACAAGATGTACAACTGGGAACCCCGTTGATCCCCGAATGGATCTTTAAACTTCATTGAAGATAACTTACACCGTCTCTTTTCTGCTTGTTGCATCCCGGATTGCTTGTGTGAGTGATAGACCATTGATAATCCCTCGCGGAAGCCAAATTATTCGTCCGGAAGTAAAACTTATTGTACACTACAGATGTCGTTACTAATGCTGTCATATACACATAATTACAAATTGTACACTCCTTGTTTTAGTCTTCTTCATACCATTGTTTGTTTTTGATTCCTTTTGCCCGAGTTCCTTAAATTGTTGCAGTTATTTAATTAATAGATTTTACTAATTAAATGACATAATTAATAGTTGCCACATTCTGTACTGTTGGTAATACATAAAAGATATATTGAAAAATGGCCTGTTGAAAATGTAATAATAAGAATCTTTATTGATTTTAGGGCAAAATATACATAGAATCGGTCAACAAAGCGTAATAAATATTCTAAATTACCACAGAAAGGAGAAAGTCAAAATCATATAATAAGCCATAATAAATAAAAGGATTAATAATAAAGGGCAACAAAAAAATATATAGAGAGTTTGAGTGATTATGTTGTAAAATTCAGGTTGGTACATGAATATATAGGCGCTAATTATTAAAACCCGCCAAACCAAAAAAAAAATATTCTTTTAAATAATCGATGACCTCTAACATAAAGAACATTCGCAAATAATAGAATAATTATAATGCAAAAAACCGATGATTATTACACTTTTTAATTGCGTAGGATTTCACAGTGTTCTCTCATTTCTATTTCAAGCATTTCATTAGACTGTAATGTACTACTGAACTTCTTATACACTAAGATACAAATTGATGTTGCATCACCTACACTAATTTCTACCTAATTTGAAACTCCCTGAGATAATTAACACTTCTCAGCACCACGTTCAATACAGCGACTGCCTATTTTTAGCACCATCCAAGAGCGTATAAGAATACCTTAATTATACCAAGAAACAGTGCTGTCGCTTAAGAATCCTATTGATTTTCGATTTATTCTCTTGACGAGGAAAAGAAGTACATGGGCATTCACGGAAGTCGGCACTTTCTACTGCTCTTTATTTAATGTCGCCTTATTTGATAGCTTGATACGATCGCTTTCAGTTGCTTATTACGCAATAATTTTGATACCCACCTATGCAGTTCGTGTCCGGAAATTTTAAAATGCAAAGAGAAAACGGTATACCAGTTTGGAGCTTGTTTAATTTCGAATTCTAACTAAGTAGATTTATTCTTTTCCTAAATATAATGTGCACGTGTGCAGCTTATTCAGCTACCGATTCCGGGTTTTAAAATATGTAAAAATTATTGTAGTAGAGAAGCTGGCAGTAACAGCTATGGTTTATTGTGCGATCAATTCTCCAATAAAATACTTCATACTGCCGGGCGTTTAAAATCTGAAAGTTTTATTGTTACTAAAAGTACGAATAGTAATAGGATTACAATAGTTTACCGGAATTATAAGCGCGGAGTTTTGTTGCGAATGGCTATAGTTCTGGCGAATGAAAGGGTTTGTTTGTTTCTCTTTTTGCCAGAAAGCGATAATTGTCATTACATATGTATCCAAAACACATTTGACCTCTGAATTACACTTATTACGTTTATATCTGCGAACCCACAAATATCCCTCCCCAACAATTTTAAATGGAATGATCCATAGTATGGTAGCCCAAATGAAAACTTATCGCCGAAAAAAAGCGCCCTTTTATGTACTTAGAAACTGAAGAATTAAGTTCGGTCTGCATTACGAAGCTGGCAACAAGGCAATTAGCGCCTCTAATCTCTTCAAAAATTCAAGCAAAAAGATAAAAAACACCCATTCTAGCTCCCCGAAACTTTTCGACTATTACATTTAGTCTTGTTCAGGATGAACTGTTCAACAAAAACAAAGTTAAAAAAACAAAAAAACACACAAACTCACAAAATACTTACTAAATTGACACGATTATAAGTTGCAATAAAATAATTGCTTCTTTGTCATGAGACAACAACAATAAACAACAAAGTGTACAGAGTGTACAGTGTACAATGTGACTTGTTTTTTAATTTTGTTTTTGTTCAAGAGTTCACTTTGAGGAAGACTAAATGTAGTTGAAAAATTTCGGTCAGATAAGTTCTAAAAAAAGGTGATTTCTATCTTTTTGCATAAATCATTAGATATATTAGAGGCGTTAATTGTCAGTTTAAGGGTTACAAGACACATTTCTCAATTTGAATAAACAAACTGAACAAATAATATGAAATATGAATGAATATGAATGAAATATGAATAAATAATATTCACAAAAACTACCCAAAGTTAGCATCATTAATCTCCATGCAATAGTAGAGCCGGTTTTCAAATTCTTGCCTTATCTTTCTTTCCTTCTGGAGGGTATTTCCAAATTCATTGGTAATTCGTTGACGCAAACCTATTGGTTGAGACCTATAGGCTACTGATTTTAAATGGCCTCTCAGATAATTTTTTTAGGATCGCTTAAGAAGTCGAAGCTTGTTAAGTCCGCCATTCGACGTCTACCAATTCAAGTGATTGAGCTAGTTACAAACATTTGAATATCTTCTTAATCACGTTGATTTCCAACTTCATCAGTTAAAAGAGGATCGATGATGCTGCCCAACATACTCCAATGAACGACACATATGATACTGTTCGCGTCACGAGAGATAGAGAGCGGTAGGAATGCGCTGTAGTAGCTTTTGGAAATTCCCTTTTACTTGCAGTAGTACCTCAGTAGTAGTTATAATATATTTGGCAGTGGCGACTCAAAATGTCTTTGCCAGTACAATTATTTGTGTAAACATAAAAGCAGTGAGAGTAAGCAAGATAAACCAATCAGTTTGTGAAGCAACTGGGGTGTTGGTGTGAACAGAAAAAGGAATCGTCAGAGGGAAATGCAGCAAGAAATTCTGACGAAAAAATATCTATAAGTCCTAGTAAGAAAAGACCAAGAAGAAATAGTGCCACAAGCTTACCAGAATATCAAATAAGGATGACGCAAGGTATGATTCATATAGAACAGACGAGCGACGTGTTACGGTATCGGCTCTACGCTAGAAGACGCAAGACGAATCAGAATGGAACGGATCGAGCACATCATTGAGAATGTTAACATATTTTGAATTTAAATTCCGATGTACACGGCCTAATAAGGCACGAATTGTAAATATCTTAAGGATACTTGTAAAGGGCCCAGGCTAATAATAGTGCAAGATGGATTTCATTCCTAACGCTCTACTAATCTCCACTGAGGCGTGAAAACTCATTACTATCATTCCTAAATGAATATTGAAAATTACGGCATATGATTAAAAGAGAAGCTTATACCATGTCCGTTATCATAATGCAGCATGTTTCAACAAGTAATAGTAAAAAGGACGAAATGATTAACTGGTTAACGCTAAAAAGAGTTCCTTTTAACAGTAAAAAGCCACAATTACACCAGTTAAATAAACACTATAAGGATCAATATAAAACGTATAAATTCGACGACAGTTTTAAGACTTCCATCTTATCAACGCGATCTTAATCCTATCGAGTTGATCTGGGCCACCATCAAACTTCGTACGTAGCTGATACCTAACAGATTTTTTATTAACAAAGACAAAACCAAGTAACTATTTTTTTGTAATAAAACTAAATTAATTTCACAAATGTTAACGATGATAGATCGAATTTTTTGAGTAGGCATACAGGATGTATTTAAATCAGTTCAAAGCCAAATGTTAACGTACTACCTTATTGCGTTACAAATAAAATTTAAAAAGTTAGCTCTATTAACTGATATTAATCCTTATCGTTATCGTTATAAAAACGAACCGGAATCATTAATGTAAATTGGAAATCAGATAAAATACTGCATGTAAGCGTGCTAATAATCTAATAGAAAAAAAATATTCATATAGGACCGATTAAGTACGTACATTTCCAGAATGCTATTGCTTTCACTATATTCTATAGTGCCTCACACAAAATGAACACAAGTTAACAAGCCTGCGTGAGTCACAACGCAACAGGATCAAGGTCCCAATTTTTATGATTCTGACAATAGCTGTTATGCGATCACGAATAGAATATAAAACGAACCGGCACCTAAATTTAAATTAATTCATTTTATTCGTTTTATACTGGCTGCCTGTCTGCATATAATGAAACTTGAACGTCAGTTTGCAGTGTTGCCAGAACAGCGGTTTTACCATTTGATGTGTACGTTTGTACAAGTGGTTAATTCATCTGAAACAAATTTGCTGTGCAAATTTCTTCGCTTTCACTTGCTAAAAAATAAAACCGTTCCATATTTTTACGCTCATTTAGTACGGTTTTCAATGAAATTGCGTACTTAATTTTTTTAATTTAATAATTGTATTTTATGGTTTATTCGAGTGATTATAAGCAATGCAATAGATGAATTTATTATGGTATTTGTGCACGGTTAAATTAATTCCATTTATTGAAGTTGTAAACGATTTATGTATAAATTTTTAATTATTATGTCTTAGTTCTCTCTACTTTTGCTTCATAACATTATAAGGTTTATCTTTTGCTATATATTCCAGCCAATGGCAGCTGGTGGTGACATAAATGGGAGGCGAGGGGCAACAGTTTCTGAATTTTGCCAAAACTTGGTCAACTGGATGTATTTATTTGTTACATTTAATTTGAACCTAGTGTCACAATGCTCGTTTACGTAATTAAGAAGAAAAATGTAAAAAACTGAATGTTTTCCTAAAGCACTTGATATAATGACTTTAAGAGGATTAATCAAATCACATGAGCACTCCATGAAAATCTCTATCCTTCGAGTGAAACTAGGCAACAGAAAAATGTCGTTGTTGCCTTAATGGAACAAACCCTTCTTTTTCTTTTGCCGTTTATCTGCAATTTTTACCTTCAACTTGTTAAGTAATGATGTGTGCTAAAGTGCTCCCGTTATTGTTTCTCCTTTTTCAAGCTACTCGACTGACACAACTCCAAAATTTCAAAAAATAGTCACCGTTCTTGCCAACCGATGGAACAACCTTTTTCGGAGTGGATTTCCACTTCGTAGTCCACTGTTTAAACCGTGCTTAGGCTTCAGAGGTATACAGTTATTAATCGACATCAAAACTTCGACTTATTTCGTTTATGCTGATTCAGCAGGGCTCGTTGGAATACATTTTTGGTCTTGTATTATACCCCTAATCTTAATTCGACGGTCATCCAGCGCCATTTGCTGCTCATTTCTGATGTTATCGGTAATGATTGCAATTTTTTGCCGTTCCGAACGTTCATCATCAACCACGTTGGTACGACCATGTTTAAATTCAGCTGCCCAAAATATCACAGTAGCAAAGGGTTGCACAAACAGTCGCGAAATTCGATTTCCATATTTACAGAAACAGTAGAAATACTAATACAAACAACTAAGTTAGATGCTCAGTTGGCTAAAATTTGCAAAAGTACCTTTCAACGTATGCGCAAAATTGTCAGTACACCAAAAACAGGATTTTTACGTAGAGGAGCAGAAATCTCAGCCTCCAGGGTGAGAATTTGTAAGACGGTCTTCATTCCATTATTAACTCATGAGAGCGAGTTGTTAAGTATTAACTGAGAAAAGTAAAATTCAAAACAACACCTTCTGAGATAAAAATATAAAGAAAAATAGAACCAACATACAAGAGTACATAAAATAAAGAACGAAAATATTAGGAAGAGTCTTGGTGTGGATTTAGTAATCTAGAAAATCGAAGAGAGGGTTATTTGAGCCAGATGTTTGAAAACTCACAGAAAAAATATGCATACCAGGTTAGGATAGGGCGAGAAAATAGATAAAACCATGAAGAACTGACGCTTTTAGAAGCGAGACAACATATGAAACAAAGCTCGCAATATGGCAAAGAAATATGAAGAGCAGAAGAAGTTCTATAAGGGATCATGCTTGATGACCAAACGGCATGAGAAGAAGCGAGTAAGTAATTCATAGGTGCTGTGTAATAGTTCTAAATTCTCCTAAATCCATTGATTCACCAATCTGACCGAAGTTGCAGCTGCAATGGTGATCAAAGAACTTTGAACATGACGTATGACAAATTTCAAGAACCTTATGTCGTACTAGCTAAGTAACAGGCAAGGTAGAAAATGAATGCTGAACTTAATATGCCTGATAATCATACGCAAACTCTTGGCGCCAAGTATCACAGAAAAAATATCAAAACTAAATACTAATATTAACATTCCTTTCGTGATAAACCTCATAGCAGTTTCTAGCGTTTGCTCTTTCGAGGTATAATAGAACTTTTCATGTCATAATGCTTGTAGCATGCACTCTGAATTAGAAAAAATCATGTCTGTATGCCTTCTTCGCAATACATCCACAACAATAGCGCGATAAAACAGCCATTTAAAAACATACGTCGCGTTACATAATCTATTTACAGTAACAGAAACAGATTACGTTAACAACAACGTATTGCGCACAATGCAGATAATTATTCGAAGGACGCGGAACATCAACAATATATATTCAAGTTCGCTTCGAATGTATCAATATGATGTGAAAATCGAAACAAACGCTGAATACAATACGATGAATTTAACGCAGCTCTAAATGTATTGCGTGATGAATTTAAAAACGCGTCAGCGGCGTTTATAGAAAGCGAGCTCTAACATTAGTCAAATATATTCAATGGTTTATCCGTGAGACGTTCTAACAGATGTTTTCGGTTACCCGTTACTGCGATCGTTTGTCTAGGTTAAAGAGTGACATAACGCAAACGGAATGCTCATAAGAGGAGACCATTTAGTAATAATTTGCGAATGTCGAAAAAAACGCTACAAGATGATTGTATGTAACAGTTGAAAATTGTACAACGCTGTATTTTATCTCTATTTATATCAATAAATTCTCCTGCGTTTAACTGGTTGGAGTAATTTAGATATACTAACTTGACTGCCAGTTGTCTATTTGAAAATATTTGTATACCCATTCAATATTTCTAAGTTTTGGCAAGATGTACAAAATATTTGTTTCGTTTTACTCGAATTTGAAGGGCGCGATAAAGGAAATTTCTGTTGATAAATAGTAAAAAAAAATACAAAATTGTTTGATATTAGGCAAAGCAAAACGAAATAGTCTTTTAAACAACGAAAGGAAAAATGCTATTTTTCTTTTTTCTAATAACTCCTTTACCGTAATTGATACATCACTTCAAATATTCCAATTCTTAAGACATTTTTTTATAGAATTTGAATAATTTATCAAGTAATTTTTTTCTTTCACCTTCAATTTTCAATGTGTTATGGCACATCGAATAGGCTTTGGAATAGCTTACAAGGGAACACAGGCAAGCCCGATTTAAATGAAACTTAGTAGGTTTATAGACTGATGTAGTGTAAGAACAATGGTAACTTTCTTGGCTGCTAAATCGTTTTCTGGGGCGAAGCAGCCTATCAGCAACACTACGCTTCGCTATTCGCATTAATATCTTCAAAACTGTAAAGCGTACCAAAAAAAAAAGTTAAAATACATATTTAACTGTTTTAGCAGCACAAAATGTTAGCGGCTCACAATTACTGTTTACCAACAACAGCAATTCGTTGAACCAAGAAGTGAATATGATGAAAATTACGAACATGCAGACTATGTTCCTCAAGAAGGAATAAAACGCAAAACAAACAACAAATTCAACAAATTTTGAATTTTGAAATAAACAGGGAGGGTGCGGGTTGTTGCTATGTTGTGAGAAGAAAACTATTGCCGTTATCATTTAGTGCTACTAAAACAGTTAAATGTGATTCTTCACTTTTTTTATACGTCTTTTATACGCTCCACCCTCCGAAAACGGGCGATTTAGCAGCTAAGAAAGTTATCGTTGTTCTTTCAGTCTATGAACCCACCAAGTTTCCTTAAAATGTGTGAGATACACTTGCCTGTGTTTCCTTGTTAGAATGTTTTCTTTTGCCTATAGTAAAATAGCGTACACAATGTTTAGATAAAAATAATAGCAAGCATGAAAAATTTAAAAAGTACTCGTATTTGACAATAATATGTGCCAAGTTTTATTTAAAACTTAGCACTTCTTCCAAAATTCCATAAACAAAAAACGTTGGTGAAATATTAAACATATGAAAGAGATTATTTCCGTTTTATTCGGGACATTAAGTATGGTAGTCCTATTTTTATTTAACATTCACATACATTATTTACATAGTAATTCAGATTCGCAGTGACATTAAAATTTCCGGTGTGGCGATTGCCAACACAACAAAAAAAATCAATCGGTGACCTTGTTCCGACTTCTGCTAAGTGATGCGAGTAATTTGAATATAAATATTTAATGGTGCACGAATTCGAGGGACAAAAACAATTTATTTCAATTTCACTTTCCCATTGTAAAAGGTTTATTTTAGGTTATAGGAAGGAGAATATTTCTGAGTTAATTGATTTAACGTTTTTGTTTTATAATGGCTTGTAGAAACTGCTGTTGTTCTAATAAAAAAGGGAAATTTGATAAGACACGGTTAATTAATTAAAAACTGGCAAAAGTACTTTATTTTCTATTCTTACGGTTTTTTCAAAATAAAAAATGGATTTGGGTACAATAAACCTACTTCTACAAATGAAAAAGTAAAAAGGTTAACTAAAAAGATGAAAGTAACGTTATTTTTCTGTAGAAAGAAAAAATGTTAATTGTAAGAAATGAAACCACAACTGCATTTACAAGTCCTTCAAGCAGAACGTGCTATTTTCATGTATTTTTTACTCATGAAATTTGTTAGAAACACTTTGTCGTTCTCTATTACGAAATATCATAAACCCCTAAACAAGAAAATTAGCAGAATTTTGCAAAACAAAGCAAGAAGCAACAAAAATAAGCTTTGTATGAAACAGTCTCTTTTGGCGAGTAGTAAAGAGGAAATAAGATTTTTATCACTAATGTTCTGTACAAAGGAATGATTAACATTAACTTCGTTGGTCAAAACGCAAGAAAACTGCACGTTATAGCTGAAGACGTTCGAAGCCTTAAATGAACAGGATTCAATTTTGGAGAGGTAACAACTAACAGTTTTATTAGAGGTTTGAAAATTCACAGATTTCGGAATAACACAGATTAGTACACCCACTCCACATGCAAGTACGACACCATTCGCCCCAAATACAGCTTCCACAAGTGTTACACAATGATAATACCAGATAGAGAAGAGTAGAAGAAAGACCCACCTATAAAAGCCGGATCCATCTCGTACACAGACGGCTCGAATACAGAGAATGGAATCCGAGTCGGGATTTGTGAGGGTAGACCTAAAATATCTATAACACTAAGTCTAATCCTAAGCTCCACAGTATTTCAAGCCGAAATAGTAGCAGTGCTGGAGTGTATTGAAGAATTAGACTGCCAGGCAGATAACTATCGATCTTTTACTATCTATTCAGACTGTCCAGCAGTAACAAAAGCGCTAGACTCCATTCGCTAGGCGAATTGGAAAGCCTAGGTACCAGGACACGAAGGACATCGAAGGAACGTAAAGGCAGACGAATTAGCCTGAGCAGGTTCGTCAACTGCTGAAATTCGGTCAATGCAATCGGTGGGAATGGCATATACGGTAATAAAACCAACCACTAAATAATGGAAAGATAAGAAATCTCAAGACTGGCGGAAAGTAATTCCAGGTCAGAGAGAGGCCAAGCAATTTCTGATTGGACACAGCACATTTACAGCGGACCTACTAAGTAGAGACAGGAAGAACAATAGTTGGCCTACTAACAGGACACTGTATGCTCAAGAAGCACATGAGTAATCTGTACCTGGCAGAGGAAACAGAAAGCAGATTCTGCCAGGTGGAAAAAATGATTGCCATCCATATCCTGTGCGACTCTGTAGCACTGGCAGGGGTACGCCTAAAGTTAATGTAATTGATCTAATGAGAGAGGAACCACAATAGATCTGGAAAGATCGCAGTGGAATAGGTCAAGAACCATCTCGAGTGGTAACCTAATCTAATCCAATCCACATGTAAGCTCATGTAGGAACGTGCAAGCAATGTTTGTAGTTTTGATAAAGCGTATCGGATTAAAATTACCAATCGAGCTGCCACTAGATATAGGATCTGGATTGGAATTGGATTAAAACAAGAGTCCATCCAGTATCCAAGTTTAAGGTCCTCCCTTATAAACCGTGATAATTAGTTATATGAGCAGTACTGTATTAATAGAACAGTAGTATGTAAGGTTAATGCATCGTCTAAGAGATATTACCAAAATAAAACAAGGATAATTCGTACAATCTGTTTTGTTTTATGAAGATGTACTAGTCACTCTTTTACTTTCGAATCTTTAGGAGCTAACTGTGCCATTACCTAAACATAGGATCTCACGAATATCAGATATAAGGTTCTGAGCTTACAGTTCCCTTTGACATCCTACAGGGATTTACATTGGGGCCCGTGCTATTTTTAAAATGTATTACTTCTCCGAACATGTCTGTTGGCAAAAGTATTCTCTTTGTAGATGAGTAGTTAAAACATTTTCAGCCCGTATTTGGGAGGGTAATGATAGGTGGTTTGCAACAAACCGTTTACCTCTCAATGAAGATACTAGACCACAGCATTGCTGTTTTCTTTGAGATTTATTCCTAATGTTATTACTTGGAGTCCATCAAATATTTGGGAAGATAGGAACCACATGTTGATTATACAACAACTAAACTTGTAAACCTATCTTATGTTAAAAAGTCTGCATATAAAAAAATATAATAATAAAACATTTTCCTCGGTTAATAATTAAATGTTACATTCATTGTTATCTATTAAATATTGATAATATTTTCATTGCTGTCAATATCATGGAAATCTATTTCTTCATTGCCTTCAGGTTCAACATAATTCATTGCTAACGTAACATTACGGAAAATCCCTTCAACTACTGCAATACCAAATATTAAGATGTCTTCAAAACAATAACAATATTCAATATCATCCGATGATTCCTCATTGGTACAAACGATCCTGAAACGCAAACTTTGGACACGATAAGGAATTTCTAACGGCTTTTGAAAACAATTTTCGATATATTTTAACAATGAAATAATGTCACACCCACATTCAAAAGTAAGAAGGAAAATCTGGTACAAAGAAATGAAAGCTATCTTTGTTTTGTTGAAAAATGAAACAAATGAAAAAGAAACTCAACTTAGCATACATCTTAACGTATCATATTAAAATACCAATAATATTGTCGAAGATACGCAAGAATAACTGTGTTTATAGGTTAATAATCGTAATCAGATAGCGATAATTCATAAAGTTGACGCTTCAGTAAAATCTGGACGGTATAAGCGTGTGCATACAAATGAGCTCGTTTAATTAATGTGAAGTTATTTTTCTCCTTCCCGTGGCACACAATATACACGCATGTTTTTGTCACGTAACAAATTGCACACACCGAGTTTTATAAGGCCACCTTCCGTATGAATGCAACACGAAGAAAAAAGGCAATGGAAAGAAATGTACCGTTCCTGTGGCAAATGTTAATTGTTTACTATGCGCACCGTTACTTTGATCGTTACTTTTATTTGTATTTATTTGTAATGCGTAAATAATATTCAACGGAAGCGCGTTCATCTCTTCCTCTATTATTTTTCGATTATTGTAGCTGCACAATATTCACCGTTATCGAACGAGATAGTAGGAATTGCTACAATAACATGATGTTGTATTCTGGTGTTGTTTTTAGTCGGTACGGTTTCAGTTAATATCGTAATAATTTGAAATTCCTGGAATATTTTCCTGTTTCTTGCAACGTGAACATAAGAATACATTCTCGTAACTAAAGCTCGTGGCGGTTGAATAAAATAAGACGAGATGGTTTTATGCCCGTATAACACGATTAAATTGTTACCAGTCTCAGTGTAGATTAAAATTGCATTTGTTAATTTCCAGTACGCAAATAAGTTAGAGTATAATTTAGGATTACACAGAAAATTTATAGAATGGTAATGAACATACTGCGGATCGACGACCGCCTTCACCGACGCTTGAGACAAAGTGGTGTACGATAAATATAGAAGCTTCTTTCCACATCGTAACTCGAGAGAGAGGAGCGTAATGAAAATGAGGCCTATAAGCGTTGTGTTTACTGACGGTTTCGTTACTTTCATTGCGCAACAGTTAATAATTGACAAATCCGTATTGCGGGTAAAAATTGCATCGAGTTTTTTATGTGTAGAAGAATCAAGATCACCAGAAATATTCTTTAATTTGTTTATTGTGACCAATTCCATCTTTTTGCTGTATTGTTTGTGATTCAAAGTATTTTATTTTTTAAGGTATATCACGAAAATGTTCGTTAATATAATACAACTTAGTTTGTAAAGATTGGCCCCGTAACAGAGTTTTTCATTTGCTTATGCTTTATGCATCCTCATTTAAATTGTTTATTACAAGAGCGAAAAGCGAAAAGAGTAAAGCCTTCTCCCGTTTCCTCAGATTTTCGAAAACTTTGTCAATACTGCTGACAACTACTTCCGTTCATACAAAACACCAACAATGACATGAACTATGCTTCGCATTAACGCATCCATGGTTCGCCTGCGCTCAACCAGTAGTAATTGTCTCCTACATTATCTCCTACAAATGAACAAAATAATTTCTTGTTTATTGTATTTCCCCACCTCTGGCATATTTATTATTACGTTTTGTCAACTTATTACCTAGAGGCAAGTTCATTAAAATAAACTTTACACATTTTAGTCGTAGTGGAGATGACAACAAGAAAAAATTGTTAATACACTGAGGTCCAATACTCTAGTTTTCGAGGTACGGCATTTACAAAAAAATTAACGAAAAACAATGCATTTAACACACTTTAACTTTAAAATTATCACGGAAGATTTGTAAACTCTCGCCTTTGCACTTGTAAACAAAACTGCAGTCGTCGTCGCAGAGACTCGCGCACCCAAATGAAAACACCTTGATTTCTTAGTTGTTGGCAACCGAATTTGCCAAAGTTCACCCTTGGTGGCGTAAACAATATCTTTTGCATATCCCCAAACAAGAAAATCCATTGGTGTTAGATCGGGCGATCTTGGTGGTCATGCGACAGGTCCTCCTCGACCAATCCATCTGTTTTCGAACCTTTAATTTAAATAGTTTCTTACATTGTGCAAAATGTATGCCGGCACTCCATCATAAGTTGCGTACAGATTTTGTTCTTTTCTATCTATGCTATCGCTTAGTAAAGTATGCAGAATATATTTCTTAGCACCCTGTATTGTTAATTAACTGACTAATCTGACTATGGACGAGGAGTCTGACTATAAAATCAAAACATTAATCGCGTAAATCGATAAAAATAGATTAGAACTTAACATTAACATTAATCGTGTCAAACGGGTGGTTTCAAACACTCATTTCTAAATAAATGTTTCCTTCAAGAATGACTACATAAACGAGATTGAAGCACCGAAACATTTCAAAACAAATGATATTAAACCGTCCCCAATCTTTTAAATACGACAAAATCATATAATAAAATTAAATCTGTTTAATTTTAAACTCAAATAATTACTTTATGAGTTCACCGAGAGAGGTTCGAATGAATCCCATACACATGCTGATCATAAAAATGTATTTAACAACATATATACCACTTATTCAGCGAATTTAATAATTTCAGTTGAACCGCGTCCTTTATTTATTCCAAATTAAAACGTCATCCTGTTATGTTTGTGTAACAAAGTTCAACGGCAAAAATGGATGCTGTAATTAACAGTAGTAGCATAGTACGCTGCTATTGTTAATCTTACGGATGTTTTTCATTGTTTAATTTAGCAGGCCAATAAATTAAATAGCAACAAATTACTTTAATTGTACTTTTAGTGTTCTTTACATATGATGGGATAAAATACCTTTCCGGCTTTTTTTATTAATGTATCAAAGAACTGTGAGCTTTTAACAGCTATACGAATTTTTAGCTGATAATATGAACATTAATAAACTTGCAACATTTAGCCGAATCAATATTTTTTTTTATACCAGTTCATAATAGAATATTTCGCGGAACCAACAAAACAAGCTCGAGTTGGATCATTATCAAAGGTTTTCGATATTGACATTGTGCATACCAACGATATAGCCGACTTTACGAGCTCTGGTTTTATGACTAATTCTGTCGATGACACCTCTATATTAGTCTGACAATATTCATGACTTACAAAGAAAAATTTACAAGTGTTATGCACGTGTGACGAACTAAACTTAAACACAGTCAATAGAGTCCCTACATGAAGTTCCTTGGCGTTTGGATTGTTTCGTATCTCGCGTGGTCTTATCATCTGCGCCACGCAGTTGGGATATTCAACAGTGCGTTTTACGCAATAAAGAATTCGAAAAACTCCATGGACAATCAAGATTTTTTGGAACTATGCTATGCTCTAGCGTATCTGCATTGTTGTACTGCGGGGTCAACTCATAAGAGTTAATATTGACAAAGTGTTTGTAGGTCAAAGACAACTATTATGATTGATATCGGCGCTAAACAATACCGATTTATAGTGACCATTATTTATTAGACACGAAACGAATTTTATCATATTATCATAGCACTAAGTGTTTTGTGTTTATGTTTTATTGTGCATGTAAAACTTATACAAATTGCCTTAAAACTTTGCAAAAATCTTTAAATGTGTCTTACTAAGTGTTTGATTAGTTCGTATTGTATATATTTCGGCGTTAAATGTTGTACAATTTACTTACAAAATAGTTTGCCCTTAAACATTCCTTTTGTGCATTGCATTTCCCTATAAATAAATTACTTCTCACATCGTTTTGTTCAGTTTTCGACCAGAATTTTGACAATAAATTGGACTCGAAATAATGAAAATTTTGAGGTAAAGCTTCCATAACCGAAAACAATCTACTAGCATCGTCTGTGAAAGACGATCTAGATCAGCAGATTGTGAAAAAATATATTTTTTTCTATGAAGACACGTTGAATAGCATTTAAATATGTTATAGGACGTCCACGACGTTCATCAAATTTAGAAGTGACTTCTTTTGATGTAAAACCAGAAAAATTATTGAATTGATGATAAGCATAATAATGATAGCAAGGACTGTAGCGTAATATGGTTTGATACTTATGTGTAGTTTATGATGAGAAGCATTGTTATTAATAGGTGGTATCGATTGAGTATGCATTGATGACATGTTTAAATGGATGATTTTTTTCCCTCAATTGGTTCAAATATATTCTCTAATTTTCCCTGATTTGATATTAGCGGCTCTAATCCTAGTCCACAACACTTCCAGGCAATCTCTAGAATGCTGTTGGCATCTTGATAACTTATACTGTCGATCTCAAAAATTAAAAAAAGCATTAAAAATGTTATTTTTGAAGCCTAAAAGTATCAATCTAAACATGTTTGAAACTAATTTTGAATTTTGAAAAATATTTCGACTAAATCGAATTTTTATGTTAATGCTATAAATCCTTTTCTTCTAAATCCCTTCCAGTAGTTTCCTTTAGCTTTTCGAGTTAATTCTCTTGGTTATTCTCTTTCAGAGTATTTCTTGGATTACTTTTAACAGTTTTCAACGATCGTATTCATTAATCGTTGATTAAAATTGATTTTCTAGATATTTTTTCCAAAAAATGTTTATTGGCAAAAAATATGCTTTTCTATCTGTCCACTCTGTTTACACGTTGTCCCAGGAATGCCAATTCAACTACTTGGTAATTTTTAGTACCAAGTTGGCAATAGTTGGCGTAACGACCATGATTTCTGATATTATGGATTGATGTTGTGAATTTAGACTGCTAGACTCTTTATAATGTGTATCGTGTATGAGTTTTGTACATTTTTACAAAAAATATTTCCAGGGTGGAAATGATTAAAAACGACTTTAATTATCCCCTACAAAGCAATGTTAATGGAGTCTTTTTTGAAAATAAGGAATAAGTAATATAAATTATAAAAATGCAAAAATTCGAATAATAATAAAAAATAATCCGAATTCTGCAATATTAGATTAAATGTTGTTATTTTACGAATATTGAAAATAGTTAAAACAATAAAAAATAATGAATGAAGATGTAAATGCATAAACTTCACCTCAATGTGTGTTAATTAAATTTACAGCTTGTTATCTTTTCGTTTACGAAATTTCCTCGTTTATCCTTACAATAAATCACTTGAAATCAATCTCTAGGTGCTGTATAAATGAAGATTGGAAAAAAAACTTGTCCTGACAGGCGCACAGTAACCTTCAATATCGTATAAAAATCCTCTCGTATTTGAAAAACGATGTCTTTTTGGAGATCCAGGTTCTTAAATTTTGATGCAATTTGGTCTGTTTATTAATAGTTTATAAGCTACACTCTAAATCGAAAACAATGGCTTGCAGTAGGACACGTTGTTTCTGTAGCAATCTACTCACTGAAAAACAAAGATAATGACTTGTCTTTAGACAATTCTGAAGATAAGGGTGCTGTAAGTGACTTATTTAGGTGTTTGTCAAAAGCTTACTATTACAGATACTAAATGCTGTTCCTGGAGGATTTTCAAGTGTAGTAATTAATATGTTACTTAGGTATCTGGTATGTTTGATAAATTATTATTATTTTTATAAAACCACGAATATAGCAGTGTTAATATTAGTTTAATAGGATAATTTCTAACACTTGAATATCTAGAATAATCGGTTCATAAGGAGCACTACAAAAGGGTAAAACAAAACTTGTTTCAGACCGAATCATTTCGTTAATTCAGACAAATTACTGTAGTGCTTGTACGCTATAAAAACGGCAATCATAAAACATTTATGTTTATTGGCCTTGAGTCTTAAAAAGGTACTACGTCGACCCGGTTTTATAACTTTGCATCTACATCTCTACATGCGGATTTTCTATTAAAACCTACAGCGTCACTTATGTGTATTGATCAATTAAATACCGCCGGAATTTGGGTGTTAAATAATGTTAGCGAAAGTATACCGCATTCTTAAATATAAGTTTTAAAAGAAGCTTATGATACTTAGATCAAAAGCTGTGATATTCTTAAAAGAATTCTATTTTTGAAGATTCGAAGAACCTTCATCCAGATTTTTCCATATGTTCTGGTCGTTAATATTCATCATTTGAGATGGCTGATAAGACGAACAACTAAATGTTGATCACCACGAATGACACTCTGTCAAACACATGCGGCAAATTTTGGGCAAAGGATGCTTATAGAAAGGTGTAACATCTAAACACAAAGTTTATTACATATGGCAAACGTGTTAACCTCGCTTTTAATTCTAAAAAACGAATTTAACAGAAACTGCTTCTGCGAGACTTTTTAGACATTTTGAGTATAAGCTACTTTTAAATGGATTTTATTTCAATACATGTAACAGTTACAAAATAATGATATACATATAATAACTTTGAATTGAGTATTTGAAGTTAAGTACATTGATATTCTTCAAACTAAGAATAGATTTTGATAAAAGCAATATCGATATAATTATTTTCAAGTAGATCGAGTTAATTTATTTTATTTCTATATTTAAAAAACGCCGAAGAGAATTCATTAGCCGTGCTTATTTAGTATCTCCATGCATACTTGCTTCGACATGTAAATAAGGTTTATGTCGATGGATCTCGAACGTATTTAATGTGATAACCTTGGCCCGAAATTTCTAGATAAACTCCTGAAAACTTTTCGAAACGTCATCTTCTATTTATAATACGTACATTCGGATACGGATTTCTGTCGAATGTAAATGGCGTATTGCCAACGTAAACGTCAACTTGTTGATGTTTTTTGCGTCTGTAAAAAGGAGCAAAAATAAAGGAAGGAAGAATAAATCTCAAATTCACTGCTAACATTTAGCCTTCGGTGCTGGGAATATGAATGGGGGAGAACAGGTTCTATCAATTAGAATTCATAAGTCAATAAAAGAAGCTGTTACACAACGGCATAAAAAATGGTAGTTTCATCGAAGTTGTGCAAGTTTTTGCAGAAGACAATTTTATTGCAGTACCACTAAAACCAATGAATAATATTGTATTTCTTGCCTCATAAAACGAGTTGATTGTTCTTAGAACGAATAGCAGGATTTCCAAATGACCTTTGTTCGAATATAACTGCTGGGTATACATATGTATATATGTAAATACATAACGTGGTTATAAATTCTGATCGTTCTAAGAACAATGGTTGCTTTTCGGAATAGCATTATATTATAATCACGTTGAATTTTGCACGAAAACAAAAAATTGTCTAAAAAACAGTGACTTCCTCAAGGTGATAGATCAATATTTAGTTCCCTCTACAATACGGAACGTCATTTTCATTATTTTTTTTCTTATATACATTGACGTCCTCAACCCTCCGGCCTGTGTGTCTTACTTGTATCTTCTTAGTTTTGCATGTTCTTTTCGAAAAGCTTTATTCTGGCTATTAATCTGCTTCTGTATCTGCATTACTTACTTTTTAACTGTGTAACTTGCATTAAGTGAAAGTTTATGCTAGAAATGCCTCTAAGTTTGGATTTTTTAAGTGCCTTTTTGGAATCATCGTTAAATTCTGAGGCAAAATGTAGTTGTCTTAAAACTAAGGATTTCAGACCGGTACCTAGATTAAGCATAATACGCACGCACCCGCTTATATGATTCTGAATTGTTAATGAAACACGAGCAACACTGTGTTAAGTTGGTTTGATATTGTTTTGTTAAGAAATCATGTTTTCTTAATGGAACACATTATATATATTAGTTTAGTTTTAAATTTTTTGTAAAATTCAATTCAACATAAAGCAATACTATGCGCATTACGTTAGCAATCTATAGATACCAAAAATTACTCATCTCGTTCGTCCAAACTCAGATATATCCACTTTTGGAAAAATTCATGCTGTTAGAATATTTTTGCATTTTTCTAACCATAATTCCGTAATAATAGTCAGTTAAAACGGCGGCGGTCCGTCAAAACCGAACATGTACAATTAATGGAGTTTCTTTTTTATTCGCCGTAACAAAAACCTGTGAAAATACAGATTGACGATTGGCAACAGTATTGGTTCTATCCGTAGATCTTATAATCGGGTGACTTTTAAAACCCCATCTTACCAAGATTTGAAAGTTCAACTGGATTTCAATCGAATAGAAACGCAAAGAAGAAAATAAACAGCAGAGTACTAATGCAAGACCGACCACTAACTATGATAGTATTCTAAAACACCGAAACCCAGAAATCTCTTTCCATATTAATGGCTTTGATTTGTCCAATAGTGAGTGCCACGCATTAGAATAATTTCCTTAAGAATTAGGGCTCTCTATGTGATGAGAGATAATGTTTGCTTTTACGCAGAAAACACTCCACACCAAAAGTTGAATAAAGTGATTCGAACCATTGTTGTGTTAGGCCTTTACTAAAATCGTTCTATAAACAAGCTATTTCGGCAGCGGATTTCTGCTTCAGGCTAAATTTTACGCATATAGTAATGTCAAATCTCAATCGGCCCAAATAGTTACCGTTTGTAAAAAATTAAGACGTTACCCGTATATTCTCGAGATCCTTATTTATAGTACTCACAATACAAGGTTTTATGTACTTTTATCCTTTCGCCATAGCTAAAAACGTTAATAAATCATTTGCCTCAATGCACAACAAAACAAGGAAATTTAAGTATACTTAAAAGAATTCATTTTTCGCCAAATTTACAATCAAAAATTGGAAGACTATAGGTCTTTTTTAGTAGTAGTACGTAATACACTACAGAAAAAGTATCAGCTGCAGCATTTTTTTATTAACATGGTGAATATGAGTAAGTAATCCATGTCTATTGCTTCATAGAATCCTAATGGTTGATAAAAGCTCAAGAAAAACTTTATTACAACATGCTTATCTTCCTTAAACAATTTTCCATTATAGCTACGCATTACATTTAGATACAAGGTAACATTGATGGAATTACAAGCATATTTCTATTCATAGCCGGCGCAGAGACTTTATACCTCATGAAATATTCACATCATCACCGTTGGAATGAAAAGAATCTCTAGATTAATATACATAACATAATAATTCGGAGGATGTTATTTCATTGTATCGTCATTATTTTGTAATAGCGACATATTTTCTCCTTTCCAGCCTTAAGGCGGTTATATCTCGTTTCCTAACAATAACAACACAACAACAATAAAAATAAATCATTTTAGTTGAATGGCTTCATAGAAATATTTCGTAATATGTCTAATATATCGTGTAGGAGTTTTGTTGTTATCGGTTCATCTTCATGATTAAGTTATGATTGTTCCGACATTCCTTTTACGGCATATCGAAAATCTTTAATCAAATGCACTCAAGTTACTGGTTAAACTAATCTAAGTGTGTGCATGCATATACGACATTAGATGCCTTATATGGTAAAGAGCTATTACACGGACTCTAAACGTAAACTTTGATTTTGAAAGCATTTCTAATATACGAGTAATGTTTATCCCGCATGCCTCTACTTCCCGATATAGACGTTGATACTTACATCATCTCGATCGAACCCTTCATAGCGAGCGAAACCTGGATAATGATAGACAATTGGAGGACTCGCACCAATCACCGTATATGTGATACCGAACGTGAATTATCTCCCGTGTTTATGTACTTAAAACGAAAGTTGGGGAACTGTTAATTTCTACTATGTTGCACTATAAAAGCGTTTACGATCGAATAATTACTGCTGCCCATATACAGTATTGTTGCTGTAATAGTCGGTCTGCGTACACTGCTACGGCGGACTACCACGGCTACTATCGCTGACATTTTTAGAAAGCGAAACGGGCATTAAGCAAAAACAACTACGACGGGCCAGAGAACAAAACAGCCCGCGGAGTAAGGTAGGTGTGGAGTGTCGGAGAAGAGGCAGACGCGGAGAGAAGCTTTATCCTCTTTACGTAAAGGTCAGAAAGAACGGGTACGTTCGACGTCGAAGTCGGTGAAATAAGCGGTGACGTCAGATGAACGAGCTGATCGTGAAGCCGGTTCTACATCGCAACCACGTACTACGAGAGAACGAGACTTGAGAGCACAAACCGTGTTATGCGGTACTTTCATTCCGGAACGTATCATGCAAAAGGAAGGACGAAGAACCGAATTATATATCTAAACGTCTACACCTATTAAATCCTTCAGATTGAAAAAAAAACATAAATTTAAAAATTGATGAAAATAAATGGTTTAAGGAAAAACTATTTCGAATAAGAGGTTAATCACTTCTCAATCTTGGCAGTCTGTGAAGAACAGAAATAAATAGTCCATATACACGTATGACTAAATAGCTTTCTTGTATATTTGAGTGAGCAGATGAAGTAGAGGTTTAAAAGTTGTGTCTTGGGGAATACCTTCCACATATCCTCACAACTTTTGCCAATTACATATTACGCCTACGCTGGCGCAGTATCTTAAAATGTTTACCCTCAGCATTCGCTAACATTTGGTGTAAACAAACAATAAGTAGACGTTTTCTTGCATTCAAATTAGACACGAACTATGTAAGTACAGAAAATGTAAAAAAGAATTAAGTTATTCTCGGGAGCAAAGAAAAACACTTAAGTGAATTTCACGTTACGTTTAAGCATGAAAGGTTGGTATATAAAACAAGGAGAGGAACCGTCACACGTCTCACACGCATATGTAATCATTACAATTAACATTAATTTACGTGGGAGGCAAAATGGAGTGAACTGAAACCTACTCATTATTACCACCGAACATTATACACTTATGCTACGGACGTGAAGATCTAGTTATTGTCCAATTTCGCGCCTGGAATTTTCGAATGATATGATGATGATAGTGGAGGAGGGTAAAGGACAATTTAAAAAATATTAGGTCGGTGTAGGATTGACGCTAAATGGGTTTCCTCGAGTTCGTTCTAGTGTAAATTGGTGTGGATGAGGTGATGATAAATTGTGAGTTTCGTCAGGATTATAACTAGTTTTTAAAATGATGGGCAAGCACCAAGGTGGAGGATGTTAAATATCAAGTTCATCAGAATGGTTGATAGAATACAGGATGCTTCACATTTTAGTGCATATTTTAGAGTGCTCCAAATGAAATTTCTTTAAAAAAATTGCATGCACAAAATGGTTTAACAGCTGAGCTTTTTAATATATTTGGAACTTTTCAAATTCACCGCCAAAGATCTTTTGAAAATTAATTACGCCAAATAGTGAACAAATGGTGGCGCAAGGTATGTCGCCGAGGACATGTTAGTAGAGCTCACAAAAACCTTGAGTAATTCACATTCGCTAACAAAATCATGCATTAACAAACATTGTGTACAAAAATTATGTTAAATACTCATAAACAAAAATAAAAGCAATTCACATTGATCAACATTTATCACTGAATCTTCCTAACACGTTTATTATTCACTTTATTGTCTTTCATTAATAAAATGGAAAGATGGACAGTGAAACAAACTTCTTTGTACCCTTATTATGAAAATTTAGTAGTAATATATTAAATGTTATGATCAAGTAAGTGTTTGTGCAAGAATATTGGAGAAAGAACTTTATTTGAATTTTCTGCCATCCCTCAATTTTTAAATGAATCCTGGTATTTTTAAAGACGCGAGCATTAAAACTACTTGAGCCACATTGAAAATTGAATAGTCCCGGTACTGTCAATCCAAACCGGAAATTAATTAAGTACCCTTGAACCGTTGTGGTACACCATCTTGCTGCTACATCATATCGTCTAATAGATTTCTTAAGAAGTTTTGCGGTAAGTTATCTAGTTGTGGAACAATTGTTCCCAAATATTGTGTTTCCATGCAAGTAATTGGTCCAAATACTTTATTATGACAAATTGTAAATCATACGCGTATTGATCCTTCCGCACTTTCTATTTGTACTACTTCTTCTTTCTATAATTTTTTCGTTTCCTCCAACGCCCATTTTTTTTTTATTAAAATACTGGTGAAATGGGATTCCTTGCAATTTCATTAAAGGAATTTGAGTAATTATTTGGACTTTCAACCGTTTGATGGCAAAATTGTAATCTTTTCTTCGTCGAAATCCGATAAATTGTGGAGATGCTTTTATCTAACTCCCAACAGTTAATAACCTACTTACCAAATTTTATATAACTATGCAATATGTCATTGCATCAATGTATATCACCAAGTTTTTGATTGCTTCAAAGTGTCATTTGTAACGTGCTAAGATATCTTCAAAGATATAAGTTTATCAGTCATAAGAATCCAAGAATTCAGAATCTTAAACATTATCTTACTAAATTAAAAAATAATTAATTTTGCGGGTTTTACGTATATTTGATGTCTTAGAATTAGAAAGCATTAATTATAAACAAGAATTACACAACGAAAGCATATTTTACCCAGCTTTATTTTAATAAACAGGATTGTTTCCAATTCCACAAGAGAGCCTGGCGGTATTTCAATTTTTCAATATGTTACCCTACGAAATGAGTTTAGCTAAATTAAAATACAGCAACTTGATAATAAGGTCAGAGTTGAACGCAGAAATTGAAATTTTTCATTTGCTCGTTTCTTGCTTATCAAATTACTTGAGTGTAATGATATTTTATAAAGGTTGAAAGACGAAGGTACGACTTTACAGGGCGGTAGTAACTAGGGCGTGGACAAAACAAAAATAGGTTTATAAAATTGCTACTTATCAGGAGTCGCTGATCCTTTGATGATTTTACAGATATGTACGTAGCTGACTGCTTCAGTTCCTTTAAAATTGATAAATTTCCGAAAAATTTAAGTATGAAATTTTTATATGTTGCTTTCTTTATTATTGTTATTGTTAGTATTGAAACGGGCTACGGCATTGACGCATTTTATCACTGTGACCTGAATAGATCTAATGTGAACAGTATCTTTGGACGAATTTGATGAACCTCAATGTCCTTTAACTCAGTAAGAGGCGTTAGGAATAACTTACCGAAATGCTGATTTCGTTTGTGACTAATGGGCTCTTTGCTATCTCCGTATCTGCTTACCATAGATGACCGAATTAATCTTCAGCTTTTCCTAGTTCATGTAAATAATATTTTGCAGTTGCATGCTGTCAATAAACCTATCAATATTCTAAGATCCTCCATACTGTTAGATAGCACTGCCTTTGCTGTCTTTCGTGAGTCTCGTGCGAATGTTTGCGTTTGCTTTTCTTCTTGTATGCTTTGCCAAATGCGAAGGAGCTTGATTTTTTCCCCCATTTCTTAACTTCAATTTTGTGTTCCCATCACTTTAAATTGTATGCACATTCGTGTATTAGGTCACGTTCATATGTACAAGCTTTCAAATCCTCGCACTTTTCTTGAGGTTCTGTATAGCGCACCTTTGTTTTCGGTCTTTTTTGAGGTTGCAAAGTATCAGTATATGTACGTATAAAAAGAAGGGCTTAAATTTACACATCCGCTCTCTGTTCATCACCAAACATAATTGTTTTTCAAATCATTATACCGTGCATTCTTTTACCGCTAAACATAAATATTTACCTTCCATGCGTTGCCGTGTTCTTTTTTGTAATTGAAGATAGGCATTTCGCATGGCGTCTAACCACTGCGACTAATACAGAAAATAAAACACGAATACGTCGAATTCGACACTTAAGTTTTGATCCTGTCTAATTAGCGGGCCACAAAAAGGCAGTAATTGATTGTGTGTTAACAAAGGATACATTGCAAAAGGATTCGTAACGGAAGCACAAAATAGAATAAGCAGAAATTAAAGTCTCAACAAGTGTTCGGATTATCCACCT
This sequence comes from Marronus borbonicus, assembly GCA_902655005.2. Classification (NCBI taxonomy): domain Eukaryota; kingdom Metazoa; phylum Arthropoda; class Insecta; order Coleoptera; family Scarabaeidae; genus Marronus; species Marronus borbonicus. The sequence continues at coordinate 2,524,874 of LR737385.1, forward strand.
TCACATACCACATAATCTGCAAGCCGATTGTGAAATTCCAAAAGAGAAAAAATTAAAGGTCAAATTTGTCGTATTTGTATTTCACTTTCTGTAATAATTCCAGTAGTTGCTCGCCATGCCAAATGCTGAATTATTAAAAAAAAAACGTACCAATGCATGAAAGATGTATGTTCAGTTGTAAAAAAATGCACGGTATATTTTTTTGTATAATTTAAAACAATACTTTAATTGAAAAAGAAAATGATAACCCGGACTCATTACGTTGTATTTTATAAATCACAATTAAAATAATCGTAATCGCACAAACCAGATCGTAAACAAACTAAGCAAATAAACCAACACAATTAAAATATGCAATTAAACCTGGTACAATAAATCAGTTTTTGTTTATGCAGCATTATCCATATTATTATCAGCCACAAATGCAATCATATACGTACGAATTCTATTGGAAATAGCAACCATATCAGTGCGTGCGAATATTAATCATTGTCATGTCATTATTTATCCGTTGGATTTGGATTTTTGCTCAATTCTTTGCTGCACGGTCATTAAAGCGTTTTATAGGAGCTTACTTGCGAATACTGTCGTTATGGTCTTCTACAATAAATACGTTTAATATCATTCAATTATGTTTTTATAGCCGCGAATTTGCAGATATCGCTTATAAACAGCACGCATAGCCCGATCGCTGAAAGAAACGTTCCAAGGTCCGCAAATCCTTGGATTCTGGGCATCACGGCATAAATAATCGTTAATTTATTGCTGTAATTCTTCTTCTTAATTGATAATTAATCATTATAGCAATAAATTTCATTAGAACGTCAGATACAAAAGAAGGTTTCCAAGTAATCAGTAGTAGCGTACGATGTTACAATAATTTTCTTTTATACGTATTAGTAATATTTATTTGAAACGTTAACATTTAACATGTAGCATAAAATCCTAAATTTAAATTTGGAAATGTAAAATGCGGTCGTGTTATTAAAAAGAGCGCACTGAACACCAAATGTGACTATGATAAAGAATGCTAAACTTGATCCAGACTAACGTACGTTCAAGGAATTAATTTCCCAACGAAACGAGATGAGGCGAGCGAAAGAGAAGATATCGGTACACACCCCCGTTACGTACCGATGTCTTCTCTCTTGCTTGCCTCACCTCGTTTCGTTCAAAAATTAATTCTCTGGCCACTAAAGAGTCAGGAACAGGTTACATAAAATAGTAGGTAATTGGATAGGTACAAATTAGTGATGTACGAGTAGAATATTTAATTGACTCGACTATCGTCGACTCCTCTTACATCGTGGGGTTAACCGCGACACAAATATACCACGGATACGAGGGTTGCCCTTTTAGATTTGCATATGGCCATAACAGCAAACAGTAGATTTACTTTTTTTTTCAAAATATTCTCCACAGAAATTGATACACTTCCTCATTCTTTCAAACCAACTGTTAAAGCAGTTATGCCATCAGTTGGAATAGTCAAAATTGCCATTTTAAAGGCGATCGGTGATCGAAACCGTTAACTACGCAGTCCATTCTTAGTTCTAGGGAACGTAAGAAAAACTTTATCATCTTTTGACCTCTGAATTCTAACAAAATTACACGAAATTGAACAATTCTTTAGTCTTCGTTGTTGAACGGACTTCGTATTCTTCAATACCTATTAACGTGAATTGCCTTTTGTCCTTCATGTTTGGTGGTTCATTACCAAAAACAGAAACTAATTGTTGTTGAGGTAATCATCTCAGAAATTTGCAAAAAATTATTGCGCGAAAATTTTCTCCGCGCAATTCCATTGATTCAATTTTAAAAATAATTCACTTGGCGGATTTTGACGAAACTTTAGATTCAAGTTCAATAAATATTGGCATTAATTTTGACAGGTGGCATAAATGGTTCTATAAGCATTGATATTATTTTTAACTAAGGCTAAGCAGATAATTAAGAGGCAAAGACTGTTCTTTTTGTAAGTTAGTCAAAGTTTTCCGCAGTTCTATTACAGCGGTTCTACTTTTCCGGCGCCCAAAATGTTACTAACATCACTTGTCTGCCAATATTCACATTTGTCACTGTTAACAAAATTTTATTTAAATGGAAAGGAAATCTGCCATGATTGGGATGACAATGAAAAAAACTACAATACACAGTACCACGCGGTGGAGGACCATAAGATAATAAAAAGAGGTCTTACACACTATATCCGTAAGACCTTTGTTTTCAAGATACAAGATGTGTTATGGCGAAGCTCGACCAAAATCACGTGGTACTATGCATTTTAGTGTTTTCAATGTCACCCTATGCACCAATACCTCTTCGGAATTGATGGTCTTAAAGAAAGTAGTTAGTTGATCTGTCTCTCCATACTTCCCTCTACATCCTATTTCACTGGTTCTACGTATACCAGACCGAAATTCGTCAGTTTTGCAGTAAATGTAGAAGTAAGATTTGGTAAGTTGTTGCTTAACACTAAATTTTATGATGAATACAGCATACGTTGGCGTTTCCAAACATGATTGTATTACTGCACTGCATTACTCCGAGAATCGATTAAATATTTATGAAATAAAATAAACCTATATACTTATGCGCGGCCATCGTAGTTTCGTATTCGTGGTAATCAAATACTTCCCTCTAGATAAATTAGTTACATGTCGTGTAAAATCCCGCGGAAGATCCAAATCACATAATTTAATTTCCAAAATGTGCTAAATCCAAATTAGTAATAAAAACGGAATCTTGATAAAAAAAAAATTTCTAGGTAGAGAACAACAGCAAAATATTCAATATAGATACATGGATCACCAGTTGAAATACGCTAGTATTGTCAAACAGATATTTTCCCCAATTATCCAATTAAATACCTCGCAAGCTACTTTATCCTCATTACCGTTGGAAGTGTAACACGCTAAGCTTAGATGGTATTGATTTATTTGCCGAACCGCGACAGCGTTTCATGCACGTACAAAAGAAACTGATACACCAGCTTATCTAGAAAGGCGGCGATAATAAATTTCGAAAAGACAAAAGACAATCGACCGCCTTGTCGCCTCTGATTTTCAGATTGTTGAAACGAACCCGTTGACCCTTTATTGGGTTAGCGCGGCCGTTAAAGCTTGCAGACGAAGAAAATAGGTCGCCGCCGGAACCCCCCAAGTCGAGCGCGGTTTATGTACGAAAATATTCCATTAGTTCAGTCGGGTTTACGGTGATTTTTTTACGTCTTTTTTCTAGAATTTCCCGCTCAATAACAAGCACCAATAAAAATTAAGTGCTTATTTTGTGAGCATCTCTACTTTATGTAAACGAATTTTTCGTCCGCTCTAGTTAAAGTAATAGAAATTTATTAGCAATGTCGCTGGAACGCACTACAACTCCCTTAAAAAGAATTAATACAGCAATTTTAGCAATAGAAACTTACCGTAAAATTTGTAACAGCTGCTGGAGATATGGGTACAAATTATTAGAAAGTCACAATACTACAAGTTGTACACTTCATCTCAACAATACACCTCCTTATGCAAATCCCTTATTAATGTACGTGTAAATGGCATTTACCGAACGCATTCTACGCTAAGCACCTGTTTCATAAATTTATATTCACGCATTTACCTTGACAGTTAAATAACTCGCCGCTTTAGCGCTGCTATTTCTAATGTGAAAACAAAGAAACAATATCATCGCGGTTAATATGCTCTTGAAAGACGAAAAGAGGAAGCTTTCAAGCTGTCACCATGCCTCCAGGAAAGATGAATATATAAGAGTAAACAAGCTATAAGTCATCTTCGTAATTCTGTTTAAATGACAATTTTGTCACATTTATGGCGGATATGATGAGAAGAAAGAACAAAGTACATTGTAAGTTAGGAGTTATGAGATTTCTTAAAATTTTTTGGAAAATAACTTCTTATTTTTAGTTTGCATTATCATTTAAAGTTTAATTCTAGATCTTTTTAGTAGAAATTGAGACGCCATTTCAATATTCTTTGTCTATAATGAATGAACGTTTAAAGTAAAAATAAAAATTTTTCGAGCATTTCTATCTAGTACCTACAATAAGCTGAAGAAGTTTAAGAATATTTTTAGGATTTTGGCTACAAATTCAATTTCCTAGATCGTACGTCTCAATCCTGCTTTTCTCGATTTGCAAACACACGTTTAAAACATGAAACAAATAAGTCATTTCAATTTTTTAACAATTAAGTAGGTAATAAATACTTTTTGTTGCCACATACATATACTTCCATTAATATATATCAACCTGAACATTCCTTCGGAATGCAGCGGTTCTCTTCTGAGATCTGCTTAGTGAGGGTGATCCGTCCTGTCGTCTCCTTCGATCTTGCTCGCTAGTTGGTGGTGCGTTTTCGCATTTCCACTGTGTTCAGTTTTGTATTTTGCGTTCCAGGTTTTGGATCCGTTTGTCTTAGGCTCTTTGCGACTTGATTTTTCCAATTTTTTTAGAGCTTTTAGATCTGTCTCTAAGTGTTCCATTCATTAGATTCCATTTTGTTGTGGAATCCAACATGTCCAAATGTAATCTCTTATCACAGTACCTATACCACTGGTTTTGGGTGTTTTTTGTTGGAACAAATCTGGTTAAGATATAATCAGAATATATCTTCATGGGCAGATATTATTAACATTCCATGTGTGTTTATGTTTATTGTTACGAAATTGTCTGAACGGTGTAATATCAAATGTAATAAAACAGCTTCTTCTGAATTTAATTGATAGAACACGTTTCTAGCTTTGCCTAAAGCATCCCAGTACACTTTCATTTCTATTCAAGATAACATAATAGTAATAACACCATACGTAACTCGAAATTAATTAAATTTCAGGGTCAAGAGCTTACATAGTAGTACTTAAATTTACTTTCAATTCATTTTTAGAAAGTAAGCAGGAGCTAAAAGCAACTGTTCGTATATGTTCTCTTTCCAAACATTACGTATTATCATTATAATCATATTGAGTAATTGTGTAGAGTAATGTTACAAAACATTCTTGAATTTCTCCCTGCAAAATGTGCGCCAGAATTAAAAAGCTGGTGTAAATTAGATGAAATAATATATGAATGAAAGTTTCGGTAATCCGTGATAAATATTCTAAAGTGGTATACTAGCAATGGAGCTGCTGAATAAAATCCACAACGTGGAAAAATAAGGCAATAAAGCACTGCGGTATTAAAGCATTTCTTGTTAATTCTGAACAAGAACTTTGGGATAACTTTGCGTTGCTTATTGTCCAAAATATTAGTTTTACAAACGATGCGAATACAATTTTTGGCATGATCATCCAGAGTTTGTTAAATTTCAGGTTGTTCGTTTAGCAAGGTGATTTCTTCCTTGCTAAAGGATTCGGACCGCTCTTCCTGTAAATAATTTATAGGAATTAATTTTTATATCCTTTTTTTATGAACATTTTTGCAAAAACCTTTCGTACAATGATCATAGCAGGAACAAAACAACAACAGATCAAAATTTATTTCATAAAATAACGACGCATCTTTGTTTGGAAACAACATAAATTACTAGGTCACCGAAAATACGAATAAAAGAGGACTTGCCGATAACTGTATATATCGAAGTCGTTAAAACCCCTCGCCCATAACACGTGGTGTATTTACGAACTTCCCAGAACAGCGGTTATAGATATAGTTGCTCGAATAAAATAAGAAATAACAGAAGGGATGGCTTTTAGTGTTCCTATGGGGCAGATAACCTTTACTTCTATATATTTCCCTTTTTGGTGGATCAGTTTTCTTTACAAAGGGTAAAGCTCGGTAAACTTTGTATAGTACAGTAAAAGAATTAGTTTTCCAGCGTTACATTGCACAATTGGTTTCGAGAGTTCCCTTTAATTTTCGCAAAAAGTTGACGTTGACAATGGTAAAGAGAGCAAATAAAAGACAGCTTGGAAGTCTGACGAAGTTTATAGATATATCGACTTCGGCATATGACAAATCTGAATATCTTCTTTGCTTATTATTATTCACTATGAAAAGCTAAAATTGCAATATTTCAAAATATCTACATTCTCGAGGTTTCTCTATATGTTAAATGTAACTCGTGACGTGATATTTTTGCCGAAAGAGTATTAGTTGTTGGGACTATCTCCTTCGTTTGTTGGATTTACGGAAGTCGACGTTTTGGCAGACATTCTTCTACCGTCTTTAAAGTAGCCCTAATAAGGGGTGTTTTTTGCCTCATCAACTCATCGTTTTTCGAAAGTGTATTTGTCTCCCTCAATCGATCGTTCGCGACTAGAGTGAGATTTGAACCAGTGTCTACTAGAAATTGATTTTACAGAACAGGGGGGCGGGGAGAGAAATTTATTATTTATAACTTGTATGTAAGCTGCATTTATATGTGCATGCAGTAGCTTGTTTTTCCTGGGCGAAAGAAAAAAGAACGGAAACTTCGAACACGCATTGGTCAAAGCGAGAAAAATCAATACAAGACTAGAACGGTTTTCCCATACGTCAGGGACCTATCGGAAAAACTCAGACGAATAGGCAACAAGTCCAAGGTTAAAACTGTTATAAAAACAACAAACACCACCAGGTCAATACTAATAAAAACCAAATCGGGCAATGCGATCTAAAAACTGAATACAAAATTCCTTGTGAATGTAGACGTCCTTACATAGGAGAAACTAGCAGATCCCCACATGTGAGAATAAAAGATAAGGTTCGTCAAGGGGAAACGGATAAATCAAACTTAGCACAGCACGCTTGGGAAGAAGACCATAGAATAAAATGGGGTAACGCATTTATGTTGGAATAATAAGACCACCAAATCAGAAAAAAGCTAAAAGAAACAGCATATATGACCATCAAAGAAATCTGGCAACTATTAGCGAGAGTATTAACACCACAACCACAGCCAGCACTAGCAACAGGACAGACTAAAACAACGGCTATGTAGTGAATGGCAGACTTAAACCTTCCTGTTCTCCTCAATAGCTTAGTGATTAACACGATCGATAGTGAAGAATCAACTTCTACTAAACTCTAATCGCGAATGATCAATAAAAAAGAAACGATGAATTTGGCAAGAAACACAGCCTTTATCAAGGTTACCCTGAAGATGACGGAAGAACTCAAATACCAATCAATTGCTTTTATGAATACAATACCCGATTTGGTGATTAGCTTTACCTACTTCCCCATACATAGACTCGAGATCACCTTATTGGATGGAAATTAAATGATATAATACTTCTCCGCATTATATTAAAAACACCGAAAGCACTCAAAAAGATCTTGCACTGTCGAGAAATTCTTGTTTATCCGTTGTTATTGCTGCTAAATATTATATATGCTGTACAAAATAGATTTAACATACTTTTACTTTTTCGATCGAAAGAATTTTTTCGACTTTTGCGCTTCATGCCCCTTTGTAAAGATTTAAGAAACAATAATCATAATAACCATTGTTATTATATTTGTTACATTATCTTTCAGATTCTTTAAATTTGTTACAGTGAGCCACAGAAAAAGCGGACGTAAAAAAACATTCGTTTTGTTGCCAAATAGAACATAAGTGGATTTCAGAGAAACACTTCAGTACATACTCAAACATACAATGTTAAGGACAATGTTACCATCAGAATTAAAAATATCCCGTTATCTTTTAATGCATGTTATTACCTTCGCTTTCTGTAAACTTCTCGTCAATTTTAATTTCCCATAAATTTCTTAACCGTGTGGCAACTCCTGTAAACAACGTTATTTTTACACGCCGCGTTTTAAAAACAAAGGCTTGCATTGAAGATTAAATAACATTATTTACATTATTATTAAGAGTCGGGCGTAGAAATCATACGCATTGGTGATGTAAGGTTTTTATTTTGGCATACGAAACAGCGCCTAAAAATATCCATTTGACTTTTGTTTTTGATAATGGCGAGTCGGGTTTCGCAACGCAGAGAAGCGAGACGAATTAAAGTTATCAGGAAATGTAAATTTTTTAATGTACGTTACACCCGGGCGAAAATATTTTAAGAACCTTATTGGAGCTTGGGAATTCTTTTCTGGAAGAAAATGTGCTCCAATTTTCTTCGATATCGCGGCTAAATATCGCCCCATATATTTATTGATTAACTATAAATAAACCCGTTAATGTTACAGCATCGCCATAAACTACTCATTTACGTATCCATTAGGGAAAAAGCGAGGCAAGATTTATGCGATGCGTTAATGTAATGCAATATATATTACAGATTATTTTAAATTAATTTGGAGAATATTAGTTCCTTCTAGCATTTTCCTCATTCTTGATACTTTTATTTAACAACTTATTAAGTATTTTTTTAAGTAAATTCTCGCCATGCAAAACTTAACAATGAAATTGAAAGCGCGCCAAAACAAAACAAAGGAAGAATTGGGGTAGTCAAATAAAGCGGCGAAAATCGATGCCTGTTACACTTATTGCGCCCTCCGTTCCCTATTCAAAATATCCCCTTTGTCTATGTTACCTTTTTAAATCCAACGAAGGCGATGCAACCACTAACTGTCTATTTCAAGTCCTTTTTTTTAATAAAAAAATTAAAGTGGCTTCCCGAAAATCACTTGTTGCTATTCACGAAAATGACGAATCGGTTTTTTTCCCTCTGTACGAATCCCTCTTACGACATACACTACCACCGGTTAATCTGTGCTACTGCGGGCAACAAGAACATCAACAACAACACGCCAAACACAAAATTCTTATAATCTACGCTACGCTAAGTTAGCGCGGGTTTCATATACAAACGTGCGTCACCACGCCTCTGGTGTTCGAGGTTCGCAGTTACGCCGTGTGGCGCCAGTTACCGATAAGCTCCGGGTTTGATGTAGTGCTCTGTAACATGACAGTTTGAGGGCTAATTGGTTGCCAACAAACGATTAACTTAGGCGCATAATTTTACCGCAAAAGCAGAACCGGGCTTGTGAAGTCGATGTCGATGAAAAGGAAATTGGTTTATACAAGAAAATGTTTACGTAAATGTTACGTTTTGAAAAGAAAGCCAAACGCTTAAATAAACGAAAGTAAAAATATTAACGAACATGTAACATATGTCTTTTTGAATTAGGCCAAAGAAAATAAAATTATTTGTGTTAATTGAGTAATTTTACTAATATCGCTAATGAACAACTACCTTTTCTAATAAATTCAGACTTTATTGTCGCTTAATGATTAAATAAGATAATTAAGAAATCAATTAATTATTTCCCAAAATTGACTTAAGATCAATTATTCCCCGTTTCTCTGCTTTTCCTATTAAAATGATTATATGTGAAACTATGAGGGCACCGTTAATAGTAGTGACGTCAATGAAACTGGATTTTCCACATGTTTTTTTAATACGCATGGCAAGAACGCAAGCACTCAGTTTTCTATTTAGATCCTACAGCCGGCTGATGAACAAGCATAAATTTTCCCAACATTTGTGTGTATTTTTTTGGGTCGCCCAGTGTACATAACAATAATTTTCAAACTTACACTCAACAAACGTACATAGCCTTAACAAAAATATTTTACCGCTTTTCGTATAAATCGAGTGATATTAATATCATAATGCATAGTACCAGACAATTTATTCATGTTTGCCGTATTCCTGATTACGTTTTTGTTGATTCTGTTTTGTTGTCATTTTTTAAATTGCTTTTAAAGACGGTTCTCTACACTTTTGAAGAATACAGGGATAAGATTATGGCGATTGTGGCGATGTTATGGCGAAGCTCGATCAAATTGTTCCGAAGCTCAACGTATCTACCTAGACAGATATCCATTAAGACATGTTGCTATTGTTAGAACATTTATTGACTGCGTAGGCGTTTAAATACGCGAGAAAATGGTTGTTTCAAACAGGCAAAAATTAATAGTAAGGTTACCAGAAGTCATCGTACTGTTGCGAGCGAAGAAGCTATTTTACAAATAGTAGGAAATAATCCGACAATAACCGCCAGAAAAATAAGTTCAGCTGTACGGAATGTTAACCGTGAATCTGTTAGACAATTCCTCAAAGAGCAGCTTCTTCATATCCATTCATCGCCTATTAGAACAGGATTATTTACGCCGTGTACAATATTGCGAGTGGTTACAAAATCAAGGCCTGTCATTAATCTTGTTAACCGATGAAGCAGATTTTAATCGCGATGACGTTTTGAACCCACGTACATAATGTGCGCTACTGGGAAAGATGAAAACCTCCATCAAACCGTCATACGGAATCACCAGTATTAATGTGTGAGCAGATATAACCGACAATTACCAAATTGGTACAATTCAATTGTCCAACCGATTGATAGGCGGACTCGGCATTTTTTGAAAAGTGATCTGAACACATTATTAAAAAATGTCCCGTTGAACATTATTCAAAGAATGCACTACATAAATGACGGCGCGCCAGCTCGCTTTTTCCGAAGAGCAAAGGAACTTTTGTAAAGACGACTTGGAAATAGGTGGATTGGTCGTGGGTAACCATACCAAGGACAACTCGTAGTCCCGATTTGAATCTCCTCGATTTTTCATTTTGGAGGTTTATGAGAAATGGAGTATATGCCGCGGAACTGAGAGCTATTGTGGAATCTGCTAATAGGTTAATAATCCAGGCATACATCAAAGATGCCGTCAATCATTAACACCAAGAATCGAAAAATGTATCCAAGAAGAAGGCTATCATTTTGAAAACCAGAGCAAAATATCTTATTTTTTTAACGTAACCATTGTTTTTCTTTGTTATGTTATGTTGTTATTTTTAAAGCTCATGTTGACTAAATAGCAATTTTTTTTGTTATCAAATATTGAAAATATTAAAACTTTTAATATCCTGTATCTCGAAAATAAAAGATTGATAGACATTACCGTATAAGACCATTTCCTTATTATCTTATGGACCTCTATCGCCTGATACTACTCCTTGTAGTTTTTTGAATGTAACCTGTACATAAACCAACATAAATGGGGTGCGCCACCCTGTGTGATTTCCCTAAAGTCTACTTAGAGGACATGGCTCACCACTCACTTTGTTCCATAAAATAATATATTGATGTTTCACCTCGTTAAGTGAGGAAATTATTTAAAGCATATCATTTCGCATACACATACTCAGAAAAAGTATAATCAGCAATGGTACATTAAAAAGGTTGAGTAACATTTATAAATTTTGGTCTTAAAATGTTGCTGTTTGAATATACCTTTTATGATAAAAAAAAAGTAATATATTGTAACCATTCACGTAAAAAATATAATTTCATATTCGATTTGGAAATTAAAAAAGATATAGCCATAATTGGGTTACATTTGAAGAGCAAGATCCTGTCGATACGCGCGTATGCCCTAAAGGTGCCAGTAATACCTTTCTCTTTGTAACAAATTTTAATAATTCAATCAACGCCGTTTATAGAAACATCCAGTTTTATAGAGCTTAATGAAATATTATTTTCTTCTTAAGATCAAATTAAAGTCTTTAATTAATCAACGAAAATTGCTTCTTATATCGTTTTTTTTTTGATTTCTTGTGATCGAAATTTTTAATTAACTTAACGGTAAAAATAATCGAACGAAAATTATTTGCCTACTCTCTTCCCAATATTTCCGTAGAAGTGATCTTTATAATAAATTTTTCGCCGTTCGTACCTCCGATTAAAAATACCCGCACCTTCAATGTAAACTTCAGTGTTTTTCAATTAACTTTCAGCGAACGGCTAAGCTCCAGCCAATCAGCTGTTGCGAATAACCTTGACAGCTAAATTTAAAAATAAAACGAAAATAAAATGCGTGACGTTAACGCAATTCTGATAAAAAACATTCATCGGACGAGGTGGTAGATCCTGTTCTTTTTTTCCCTAATTTTTGTTTCTTTCTTCTTTCACTGCGTATTAATAGGCTGGCTTTAGTAGTACGTTTTGTAAATCAGACCGCGTGAATTTAATTTGCGCGGATTAACGTACGTAGATGTAAAGCTTTAAAAAAATAATTCATTAAAGTATTTCTGCTGATTCAATTAGTAATAATTACGGTCCTTGCGTAACATATTAATTTAATTATACCATTTAAATCCGACAAAATTAACAAAAGAATGTGAACGTACTCAGTCTGTTCCAAATCTTCTGGAAATGGCGTGGGGTTTTCTGGTATTGGACTAGGTTCTGGCTCTTCTTGTACGGGACTTTCGAATATCAACGTCTCCACCATAGATCCTTTTGAACTACCAAACGATACTCTGCAATAAAAATAATAAAAAAAGTTAAATTTAATCAAACGATAATACGATCTCTTCCAAAAAGACACATATATTTGACAATATGCCATTAAAATGTTTCCAGGTACTGTTTCATCATTATTCTTCCTTTTGTTCGTTTTTCAAATTTTGAACGCGTGCGACAAAACGCAAAACGCGCGCGAAATAACTTCTTTTTTAAGATACTAAATATCTTAATACGGTTAAATGTTTAGAATATAAAAAGAATATTGTTCACAATGTTATGATGCAATTCGTTTAAATTTTTCTAAAAAGTAACAACAGCAAATCTATTATCGATCGCCTCATAATAATTGTTTAAAAAGGTTTGCACAACCGGCACAAAGGATTTATTTTATTGTTGCAAATGCTCTTATGCATTGCAGCTTTCACAACGAATTTATTGCCATAGAACCGATAAAGTTGCATGCATCCACATAACCGTTTGTCATAGAATTTCCTTATTAGTTTTGCAGCATTTTCGTATTTGGTATCAATTTCATGTTGAATACTTTGAAATTTGTATTCCTTATATGAAGATGATATGTCAAAGTTTAGTTTAGAATGTTTACTGCTATTCAAAACCTTTTCTAGATAAGACTGGAATACGTCGATAATGCTAAGTACAAGGCCTGGCAATAGAGTAAAATGCCTTTTGGGCCAACTACTACTAAAACTAAAATCACAACTCTGTAGATTTGTAGTAGTATTTTTAGTTTTTAACCTCCCTAATATGACCACCGTCTCCTTCTACGCATTGCTGCAATTTTTTCCTGAAATTAAGCATTTACCTTTTCGCGAATTATCATTTTGAATTCAAGTAATGTTTGGTGATGGGTCGAGTACACTTTAGAATTTAGGAATCCCCACGGAAGAAAATTCGAAACCATGAATTCGGGTGATCTTGGTGAATATGCAATATCACCAAACTTTGATATGAAGCGATTCGGGAACAAGTACTGTAAAACAGCAATAGTCCGTGTCCACTATTGCACCGTGCTGTTGAAACCAAACTGCATTCTGATTCATCCTTTGCAGCTCCGCCGCTAGAAATGTTTCTAACATTTCGACATATCGATCTGCATTAACTGTAACGGTTTGGCCTTTTTTTTCAAAAAAGTATGGTCCGACCACACCAAATGTGAACATTCCACACCACACAGTTCGCTTTTGGCTATGAAGTGAGTTTTCGTGCATTTCTCTTGGGTTATTTTCTGCCCAGTATCAAAAGTTTTGCTTATTAGCGTATCCACTGAGGTAGAAGTGAGGTTTCAAAAATTGCCTGCACAAATTAAGCCCGCTAACTTTGTCAATGAGATTCAATCTCTGAACTATCTGCATCATATACGGATGAAATTTTAAATTCACATCCTAGATTCGCTCTGAAATTTGCAGTACAATCAAATGCCGAATTGCAGAACACCGTAGACTTCCTTTCAGAACGCCCTTGTGTACGGACTGTACGGGTACGGGCGAGAAATTTTGAGCATACACTGCCTATTTCATTAAAATCTCTTACACATCTCATAAAGAAGCTTTTTGACGAGACATCAGCGCACACTTATCTTAAATTCTTTAGGAAAACACCTCCAAGTCTGCACGATGGACTTAGTTAGAATAAACGATTTTGCAGCAAAGACTCGTTGTTTGATAAGCCAATTTTTGATCGCGCAAAACCTTCAGTACAATAAGATACAATATCATAACTATCCGTCAATTGTCAAAAAAGACAAAATTACCACGGCATTCAATTCTATTGCCGGGCCTTGTATCATTCCACCAAAAACTCCTCTACGAAGCTCGTGGGTTTCCGTAACAATGTCTAATTGCCAACTGATCAAAAGGTACTTAAAAACATGATGTAACTAGAGCATGTCTGATATACGTATGAATATATGTACTTTCCCAAAATCCGTTAGTTCTCTTTTTGACATGTCATTTCTGAAAACCCATTCCGATTTTTATCACGATGATATACGAGCGTGCAAACAATTACACCGCGCTTGGTTCTTGTAGAACCTCCATAAGTTATGTATCTACTTCATTGATCTTAAATGTCTTTTCTTTCTGTTTATTATCTATTTCCTGTAAATTCGCCGTATTTTCATGGTCTTACAAGCTTACAGCCACTTGTCTTATTCCGCTCTATGATTATTGTAAAAGTTCCTATTATTTCAGCTGATAACCATCGGCTTGTAAGAAACTAATATACATACCCACGTACGTAGTTGTAATAACATTTATGTGCTTTCCTGCCATAGGTGAGTTTCCAAGATTATGTATTAATGCATGGTATAAATGTTGCTGCCACCGACTGACCGTATATGAAGTTTGCTATTTATTATGATTTCCGCCTTCGATAATGCAACGTATATAGGTTCAAACCGGTCATTGTTGGGTATATCATTTCTATCATAAATTATTGGGCGCGTTTCGTTGTAATGTTGCGAAATCAAAGGAGGTGGATATCGGTGTCCGACCGAGGGGAAAACAACTCAATCTTTTCGAAATGGTGAATTAGATTTCCCGTTACTATGCTAGACATTACTACTGGAACTGATGCCGTGTACATCTGCTACTACCTGTATTAACTAGCTTTTGCGGACGCGTTGAATAAATTAATGTAATACTTACTACCGACATCTTAACTGTAATCTGTGTATCTCTCTATCTACGGAACTATTTTGTATGGTGAGCATTCCTTACTACAACTTTCCCGATTGTAAATTGTAATGAATGTAATCCGGAAAGAATCTCTATTATGTCTTTTTGTCGACAATAAATTTTTCTAACAACGTTTCAAATATAAAGTTACATTAGATGTTATTGAAACTTGTGACTGAATCAATTTGTAAAAAGACATTGTTGATTGTCATTTCACGTGTAAACGGTGCACGCATCCAAAAAGGGGGAACATGATGTTTTTCCTAAACATCCACTTGCCTAACACGCATGTCACAACGCATTTGTCAGTATTGGCTAGAACCGGAAAATTCTTTGTTTGGGCGTAATTGAGGGGTAACAATATGCCTGACTTCCAGTTGATTAGGACCTAGATCCTATCAAGTCTAGACCTTTAAAAAAGCATTATCAATAGCCGAACCAATTTCCCTTCAACAATACAAAACTGGTTGGATCTGTACAACGTTATAGAAACATGTTTCTTGGCTATTTATTAATATTGGCAAAGAGAAAAAACATTTGTAAAAACATTAAATTGTCAAGAACAGCGATATTGGATTTAGTTAGAACGCCAAATTTAATACTTCCAGATTTCTTTTGTGGAACATGAAGGAAATTCGGAAGCCAAAATCCATTTTTCTTTGATAGTATGAAAAAATAAAATAAAGTCCAGTGGTAGGTATTGTTAACACAGTAATTATTTATTATGTATGTATTTCGTTAAACTTTTTATTTTTCTCAGTCTAACAGTTTCAGTTAGCTTTTATGCTAAAAATGAATGATAGAAATTCTCCAAAGAGAAATTCTCCAGAGAGAATAAATCATCTTTCAAATGATAAAGAAAAGATAGATAACTATCTTTTAACTAGAAAACAGGAAATAAATTATCAAACGTGTCTTGTTCGGAACATTATTCATGTGAGGGATATTCGCCAAATTGCAAAATAAATGTTTTTTATTACACTTACTACTAAATTTTAATATGGAAACTACTATTAACGTAACTGTAAGCTTTCTCCGTTGCTTTCTGTTGAATTAGCATCTTCCAAGTTTTGTCGTGATTAGCGTGCTTCACGTTTCGCTAAGAAGCTTTCCAAAGACTCAACGTTTTGTTTGCTATGCAACCGTCTTCCATATTGGAGTTGTTGGTGGCCATCATTAATATCCTATGTCTCCCTTATAATTCGCTGATAGTAATGGTTCCTTTTAGCCAATATCATATCCCTGACATAGTCGATGCTATGCTCTCGTGTTTAATGAAGGTGTTCAGCGCTTGCTGATTTGATTTGCTGTTCCTTCAGTAATTGATCTTGTTTGAGGATGCAAGTTGTTCAATCTTCTTTACCATGCTGCACCTAAGTTTTACGATTATCAACATATCATTCTTTTATTAAATTATAAAGGTTTAAAGCACACCTACAGACAAATGATTCAAATAAAAGATCAACGTGATTAATAAAACCTACTAATATGCCTTTGTCGTCAAAAAAACATAAAAAGTTTGGTATTTACATTTCGAAGCAAATTCTCATCAAAATAAAAACAATTTTCCTTTGTGTAGTTCTAGAAGTGAAGTATGTATGTACATAATTAGTGTAATATACCTAACTTAATAATTTATGAGTAGCCACTTCATAAATTAGACTTTGTACTCATGATACTGATCAAACTTGTTGCGGAATGTTTGTTTGTCATCTTCGTTTGATTGACGGCACCATTATGATAATGAGCTCATCTACGCAGCAACTTCAGTATAATCATTACTAATTTGATTTGTACAAAATGTCGTGCGAGTCAATTATGTCTGGGTTCAAATATTTTCGAATGGGGAAATTTTGTTGTAACGTTACTGTCTAAAATTGCGTCAGCAAAGACGTAAAAATATCCAGATTAACTTGTTAGTGTACTTGTGTTGTTATTACTAAAAATGGCGAAAATAGCGAGTAGCTGTTTACATAATTTCTTTTACCGTTCTGTGTATGTATATGTTTAATGCATAACATCAATTTCTAACCACAAGAAAATAATTGGATATCTCTTCTTTCAAATTACACATTATCAGCTGCCAGCTTAATATTTTTAATTAAACCCGCATCATCAATATTATCAATCGACTAACCATATGAAATGTGTCTAGCCAATGTTTTATTATAAGCCCAACAACAAGTGAACGTGTGTATGTATGTAAGCTAGTATTGGTAGCAAGAGTGTGCGTCTTGATAACAATGTGAATGGAATACTGTTAAATTGAATACATTTTCACGATCCATTTATCGAACCTGTCATAAAGCTTAGCAAAGCACGAACGGTACGTCCTACAGGCAGTGAACTTCAGCATTCAGCTTATTGATAAATGTTCGTTTTGTTCAATAGTTTCATGAAATAAAGCTAAAATATTAGAAAATCGGAAACATATTTTCGATTTTGCTTAGAAGAATTTTTTCAGGGTAAAACAAAAGCTATGATAATAGCATATTGTACTCACTCTGCGGAAAAGCCCTACTTATTATGACCATTGCAGTGACTCTTGCTATGAATATAAACTAGGCTAATTAATATCGTTATCATGCTTTCTGCCTTATTATATTTCTAGAACTTACCAATATATCACAAGTACTTAATTAGGAAGCTCCGCAGCAATGTAATTAGAGATGTTTATTCTAACGTCCACGCAGTGGCGTAGTGCAGGACAGCGCGAAGGGAACAGACAGTCAAACTTGGTCCACACTACCGCGTACATATATTGCAAACTTAGTTTTTCAAATCAAGTAAATACAGTGTCCGCCAAACATCGGTGTTTCGAGTCTCTTTGGTTCTTAAAAGTGTACGGTACTGTAAGTCAACCTGGACCTACTTTCCCGACAGATGCTCAAAAGAAATCTGTTGCTACAACAAAAAATTTTTGTCTGAAGAAAGCGTTCCGTTTGTAAATAGTCGAAGCTCGGTAAGTAATTACAAATAATTCAATTAAATAATAAATAAGCCTGTAGAAACGAGTACACTTTCCGTGCGCTTCACGCAATTAGCGGAGACTAGACTCGTGTTTTGTCGACTCTCTGGGAAACCAGTAGGTAACAAGAACCCATTCTCATGAGACGAATAAACACGAGTCTGTCTAATCTCTGCTAATTTCGTGAACTCGTTTCGGCAGACTTAATGATATGCCTATAGGAACGTGAGTAAACTATTTTAAAAACTAATGGGAATTTGTATAATTTGTTTACGTCACTCAAAGGGGTACAAGTAGTTTACTATTTTATTTATAGATAATATAAATTATTGTAGTACAAGTTATCTCTACGTACGTGATCTTCCGTGATGTAGTTATTCTGGGGCTATGCCTCAAAATAAACAGATAAGCATTTATCACCCCAACTGTGAATTTCCCGCTTCTCACACAGTAACGCAACATCCTGTCAAGACAAGCAAATTCAAACGCTCTGAGTACGCATCAGAATTTCCATCAGAATTAACATTTCCTTATCACTCGCCAACTACGCTATACATGTTTGTAAGTGACTAGTAGCAGTTCATATCGCATCCCACTCTTCAAATTCAAAACCTGCATCGGGACAATTTAAGTAAGTGCAACGTATTTATGTACGGCAGGATACAACAACAAAAAAATGAAATGGAGTAAAATGTTTGGGAAACTGTCCCTATGGCAAACTGACGGCTTCTGGAAAATTCTCAGATCGATATTTCATTCAGAGCGGGACGCCCCGGCTTTATATGATAGGTGCACGTGAACCGTCTAGCAAAATTTGTTTTGGCAGAATTCCCGACAGAACGACGAGTGGGCGTCGAAAAAGTATCAGAATGAATTGCGCACAAGACGTCTTACGAAACAGATATCGCGGGCGGTGAAACCGTCAGGAAAATAATGCATTTCCGAGCAGCGATATCGATACACGCGTGCTGTAGCTGAAAATGCGAGGAAAAATTTAGGTCATATTCAGTTTGAATAAAAAGTATTAGGGTGACTGGCAAATATAAAAGTTATTTGGCACAAAACATGTTTCTGAAGGAGAAGCTTTTTTGTTATTTCTACCTTGTAACTTCTTTATATACCAACATTCGCATTAGTTTATGGAAGGAGCACGCTATGAAAGTTTGCGGAATAATCACAGAAACGAAGATAATTGCGAGGAAAGCTTTTTTCTATCTAACAGCACAGATATCAAAAGAAATTCTCACTACAACATTGAAATCGACATCCAGCTGAACTTAAATTTAGATCTAATTTATTTTTCCGTAAGATAAGCAAATAAAGCATATAATCTCGAATATTTATAGGGCAACTGCTTCTACACTATATTACGCGGTTAATTCTCATAATCCTATTAAGCGCCATTTACATTAACGTGGGGAATTAGGTCACATAATAACACAAAGTTCACGTTATGTAAGACTAACAGAAGCCTGATGTGCCTACTGCTCGTTAAACCTTATTAAACAAATACAAACGGGTTCATGTGTTTAGGTTAGCGAATAGTAAAAGTAAGCTCCAGAAACTTGCAACAAAAACGAATTCAATACATACAAACAAATGTTAAGTAGGGTAGCTACTAATTAACAGATGTGTTTAATTAGTAAATATGCTACTATAAAAAAAGGACGTTTTCATAGCTTTAATGCAGTTTTGTTAATACTTTGAATGAATTATCTGTTTCTTTTAGACTCCAATATTTTTTTTTTATGGAAGTGTCTTAATGCTTTAATTTTTTGTGTAAGAATGCAATAATCACTAAATGAGAAAAGTCTTTGAAATCTAACGTTTCTACTATACTTTTTCCGTTAAAGCTTCTGTTGACGTTCACTCTTATGCAGCAACTAGACAGACTCGTGTTTTGTCGACGAACCCTTTCTTATGAGACGAATAGACACGAGTCTGTCTAGTCGCTGCAAAAAAGAGGCTCAGCGAACACGGTCTGGGTTACAAGCAACAATCGCTTTGTTTCACCGACGTATACACCGCCCCACGAATATGGAATCTGGTAGACGCCAGGGGCTTCTCGATCGTAGATGGAAAACTAGTCCTCAGATCACTTTGAAATTAAGTTTGAAGATAGTTTTTATGTTGCTCCTGAAGAGGATGTTGCTGATGCGATCGGCGATCGGTAGCACTTTGAATGTAGAGTAGATACATTTGCTTACGGAAATTAGGGTCAGGTGAGGGATTTCTAAAGACTGTCTGTCTGACAGTCTTTAGAAATCTTCTGAAGAAGCTAACAGCACGATCAGCGAAACGTCAAGTCAAACATCAAGTACGCGACAACACCCGAAAGACATTTCTACTATGGATAACGGTCGTGAAAGCCTACACTCAACTATTAGAAGAGGGAAGTTGCTGTGGAGAAGGACTGATGTGGCCGTTAGTGGTAGCTTAAATACATATCTTTTCTAGAATAATTACGTGTGGATCTTGTGGATCAGAGTTTCAGTGATGTGGTTCAGTTCTTGAGGAAGCGAATTGGATTGAAATATGGAAATGGCTTAAGTAAGATAGATAGATCAGAGAATTGATAACACCACGCTTTTTAGCTCAATGATGGTGTGAGAGGCCACTGAAATATACTCCACGTCAACTGATTAGCCTCACAAGAAAACGATTCAATTTATACAATATTCACACAATTATTTTAGATATACAGGTCGGTTTAGTATTTTTATGTAACAAAAACAGCTTGTGCATATGACGTACTTGACAGTTTTGACACAGTATACACGTTTTTCAAGCGACAACGATTTAGCTTAACAATTCACATTAATTTTGGAAGGCGCTATTTATTTTTAAATAGTTTTCAAAATATCCGATCGTACAGAGACCTATTAATACTACCAAAAATCGAACGAAGCGACTCAAACCATTGTGGTCATGTCATAAGTGTCTTGAGCCTTTACTAAAATTGTTACAAATCATCAAACGAAAACCTTTACGTGGAATTCCGATTTTTTCATAAAATTGCTTTTTTTAAACGCTCACTCGACTGATTTCTATGGTGTTACTGCTTTAACGATAACAAATGCCAAATATTACGAAAATAGTAATATCAAACCGCAATAGCGCCATCTGGCGGTCGTTTGTGAAAACTTAAAACGCTACCCTCGTATATGTTTTTATTCCTAGGGTTAATTAATACAAAGGGCTGCAAAATATGAAAAAAAAAATCACACATATGTAGACAATAAATTTTAATTATATAATTTTTTTCGGTGAAACCATTGTATATATATAATAGATTGAACCAAAGACATATACCTTTATCTAAGACTTTTGATGTTTATTTTACATTTGACACCGGTTTGACAATAAAATAAACAAATTTCATGTATTAACAGCTTAATTTCAGCAACAGATAAACATACTTATTTACTCTCAAATAACATACAAATCATGTCGTTAGAAAACATCCATTAATCTTGTTTAAATTACCTAATTAGTCTAACAGCCTTTTTAAGTCAAATCTTAAATCGGCTTCTAAATATATCGTGCGCTAAGGCATTAAGCGTGAGCGGCCCCCCAATTAAAGAAGAGGATTTCGAGAAACGTAGATTTCGAATTCGGATGTATGTATATACACCTACACCAAAAAAGAGAACAATACGCTTGAGCATACAGTTCGTTTTTATAAAAATAGATTAATCTGTAGAGAACGTTGGCTTTTATACACGGTTACTCTGTTAAGGCGTAATAAACGGAATAAATTAAAAAACATAAACGTTCCTCGGTTGTGATTAAGTAGCCATTATAAACGAGATCCTCTTTGATATAATAACATTCGTAAAAATTAATCGGCAAAACAATATTAAATCTTAAAAATAGGCGCCCGCCGAACGACGTAACGTTATAAGATGAAAAATTCCTCGAATAAACAGCACACTTGTCGTTAGTTTGTTAGTCTTTTGTTCTTTTTTACAGAACGTAAATAGGCTCGAAAGCAGGGGGTCTTTGAAAAGCTCTCTTCAAGAGCGGAAACGAAGGGAAATAATTATTCCGAATACGGTCTGGTGCGTTTCTATATACGCTTTTTTACACACACGAGTAGTATACGCAGGAGATAAAATCATTAACCTACTAACGACTATTCCTCAAAGCTGCATACGTAATATCTTAGTGGAACGAAACAAATTACTTTGGTAATTTAGCACGCTTACGCTATGTGCGTATCTTAACAAGGAAAGTGAAATACGACCGAATTTATAGAAGGTACAATTTATGCAGATTAGAGAAGATCCTGTTTTTTAATTGGAAATATTCCACTATAGAACTTTGCAACAAATGATCATGCATACTAAAAGTGGAAAGCTAAAAGCTCCATTTCCTAAAATAAAGTTGTACATTTCAATTTTTTTTGAACAAAGAAATATGTCATTTGTAGTATCTGTTGCTATTATTAATAAAAAGCGGTATGCTTCAAGAATAAGCAAACGTATCGCCAGAGGTAGCGAGAGAGTTGCACGCATTGTAATGTTATAATTGCAGAATGTTCTCGATCATTAAGTACGTTTCCTGGACACTCTTTCGACAGTTTAAAGAAAACTGTATAAAAAAATTAACGGCAAATTATAACGTTTTACGAGGATTAAATTGAAAAAAGAAAAAGCTAACCTTAAGCATTGACATTACGCGAACCCTCTACGGTAACGCGTCACGCACTCAAAAGTCCGCGTGTGTTTGAAATACCAAAACTCGAATTTACCTTAGTGTTGAAGAATAATTTAAACGCTACGCTCGAAATTGTACCTAGCGAAATGCATATTTACTCAATGGCGATTTATACTAAACTACTAAATTCATGTATGGCCTTGCAAATCTCTGCCTCCTATAGCAATTGCCTTTTTCTGTAAACACAACAGACTCTTCTATTGCACTGCTTCCAAAGCTTAGTATACACTGGAATAAATAGCGCTCTAATAACCCGATTACCAAATATGCTTATTTTGACGCCCACACTGGTGTGATCCTGAAATTGTGAAGGCAGACCGAAGAAGATATACATCCGGGCTCGACCCATAAACGCATATTCCGTTTGTCACATCAATGGAATATATAAAGCAAAGTATGTACCTTAAGAAATCCTTTCTATTTCTATACAAAGAGAAATAATTAGAATCTCTGGGCATAATTATTGACTAAAATAAGCTTAAGTTGCATATATGGAAACATTTGCGTGCAAGTCCGACTGGCTGTTCTCTTCGAGTTGTCCCAGCCATCACAGGACGCCACCACTGCGTCAGCAATCTGTTTTTATTAATTGTAAAAATTACATTTTTGCCCAAAAATTAGCATGAACTTTATATGTGAATATTTTCTTTTTATGTGATCTTCAATCAAGACAACCTAGAAACAAAACAAACAGATTTGCTTGCCTATAACTCGCACTACAATACGAGTACAATAACATGCTTCAATGGTAGTAATTATAGGAAAAACATACCTCTTTCCTCTATTCTGGGCACTATTGCATACTCTAGCTTTTACTGCCTTTACTACTTTCGTTTTACCAAAAATCATGTTAACTGAAGATTTTCCTGAATAATCCGCAGTGAATACATATAACAAATAAGAAAAATCGCTTCAAAGCATGCATTTTCCGCCTTGTAATACAGGTGTTGTATCCGCTCAGTTATAGCATAGCATACAACCTTGCGAGAGTCTTTACTTGCCCTCAACGTTCGTTTCAACCGCTCTACAAATACGTAATGCTAATGGCTACTAGCCATATACATACATACACGGTTTCTTTTCAGGGAACATCGATTGGGCCGGCTAGCATTTGCCAACTTACTTCCTAGAATGGGTCTTCCGTCCTCGTCTTTTTCCAGCGCTTTGTACCTCGTCCAAGGAGGCAACTGAAACGTCAATGTAGATGCGCCAGTAAATACGCAGCGGCGCAGTTTGTTACCAATTAAAGGCATTTTTATTTTTACGAGCTATTCGAGTGACGTTCCGAATAAAAACCTTACTTACTACGCCATTTAAATAACTTACGGGTTCTGCCTAAGTCGCCGTGCAGTACAGTAAAACGTAACCTGTTTCTAATGGGAATGTTAATAATAAAAATACTTTAATACATAATAGACGTAATCAACGTAACAGTATGCATGATCCCAAATATGCTCGTATTTACATAATAAGTAGGTGACTAACAATAAGTAATTGGAAGAATTAAAGGTGTAACGTGGTTGAAAATAAAAGCAATCAACGGCAAACGACGGTTACCAAAATTAAACCCGTGTTCATTCATTAATCATCGTTAATATCTATGTTGGAGCAA
The DNA here is from genome assembly GCA_902655005.2 of Marronus borbonicus. Classification (NCBI taxonomy): domain Eukaryota; kingdom Metazoa; phylum Arthropoda; class Insecta; order Coleoptera; family Scarabaeidae; genus Marronus; species Marronus borbonicus. The sequence continues at coordinate 2,549,074 of LR737385.1, forward strand.
TTACCGAATTGGGCAGATAAACCTAACAAGCCCGATTATGATTAAGTACTGCATCTCCAGTTTGTCGAACACTTAATTCATTTAACACTATCGCTTATAACGAACTAATTTTAGTTTGTTAATTTAACTTAATTTTCACCGTCTACGGTTGAATGAAGTGGAGTATTTCTTAATTATTAATTTATTTATAAATGTACGTTTACATTAATGCTAGATAAAAGTAGCCATGGCATGATAACACTAATTTGGGCAGATCATTGTTTAACACACTGTAACGCTGAAGGAATAGAGTATATGCATGTACTTTGGAAGTAAACACAAGAACTCTGTAGCGTATTGATTGGCGGGCCAGTCCGAAGAACGGAAGTCGTAGGTTCTCTATTTGTCGGAGTTTTGCATATGCCCAGCTTTATAAATCGAATTGTGTCTTAATACCTGCAATTTTAATCTATATGCTAGTTTTGTAAGCTCAGTATAGTTTTAGAAGTTAATTTATCGGATGGCTAAATACGTCACTTGGCGAAGCAGTTGAGACAGGATTAAATTCTTTTGACAATCAGATGAGAAAGTTTCTATTTTTGGCATCGGATTTTTTAATGATTAAAAAAAGAATCAGAAGCAGCAGGATTTTTGTCGCATTTCTATAGTTGTTACAATTTTCAACAACTGCTCAACAATTGTAAGTTTTTGAAGACTTGGTCCGATATTTTTACTTTCACGTTGATAATAAATTAATTTCTCTTCAGCTTCAGCAAAAGCAACGTACATTTCAAATTAATAATAAAGCACGTGCACCACACACAATGCATGTGTCAATAGCGTGTGTTCTGAATGATTGAACTAGAGAGCGAGCTTTACAAATGAAAGCCAGTTTTATGTATCAAACAAATTGACTTTTTGGCTAAAACTACACCTTTTAACATTTTTGTCGATTCACAAGTTTTATAAATAGACCCTTAATGACTAGGTATGTACGAGTACCTAGGTCAAAACGTCAATTCTACCTTCCAATGTAGCTGTCGCTAGTGCTACATTTTAAATTAGAGGGCTAGGTCGGATGTTGATGCATATAACCTTCGAATAGAATGGGAGTGCCGAGACATAAGGGTGCAGTATTACTCTATCACATCAGGTCGATATGTTTTCTTCTAATAGGGAAAACGGTCGTGTCTGTACGAAGAAATTGTGTCACGTCTATAAATACGCTAAAGGCAGAGCAATTTGCGCTCGCTTTCTTGGTTCGATCTCATACATGTATGCAATGTAATGGATGTGTTATCGTGAGGATCCAGTAGTAGAACTATATATTCTCATTGCCGATATAAATTCAAAATTACACCATTTTCAGGATCACGAAACCGATACTGAATGTAATTAGTGGGAATTATGCAATGCAAGAATTCAAGTTAATCAAGCAAGTTATTTTTCTTGTATTAACGCATTGACTCAATGTTTTTTCTTTTTCATGAGAAATATGGGAGTAAGATATAAATAAACAGACTGTTAAAATAGTCGAATAGCGATACAATTAATCTATCTTGAAATGAATTTCGTTACGGAAAGCAAAACATTACACAATAAGTAAATTGCGGCGTCACATTTAGGATCCTCAAAGAAACACGGTTCAATGATGCCACTGGTCCAAATGGCGCACCGTAGTTATCCTACGGGGGTACAATAGTCTTTGGTGTATCCAATGAGGATTTTCGGCACTCCAATAGCATCTATTTTGTTTATTAACAAAGCCAGAAATATCGAAATGTGCCTCGTAAGCACATAGTGATCTTTTACCGAAAATTGGGGCCGTCTGTACTGAGCTCTAAAATTTGAGTACTCCCATTTATCAAATAGCCAAATCAAAATGGCGGAAAAAACGAAATCAGAACATAAAACTCACACCGTAGTTTAAATCTTGACAACAACAAAGCACAATATGGTGTCGAAAAAAAAACAAAATACATGTTTAAACGTATACAATTCATTGGAAATGCTTTTGTAGCATGGTATGGGTACAAATATAATGCGAAATTACGCTTACGACAAACAGTAACTAATGCAGTGTCCTCAGTAATTAGCTGTAAACGTCTTGGCGCGTCGCTTCAAAGAAGTTAGAATCTACTCATCACAGTAAATCATCGACCTCAATTACGTTATTGCCCAGTTAATTGCTAGACAGGTTATTTGTATTATTCTCCATTGTTACTTACGTAGAGACCACCTTCAAATATATAAGCGACAATATACTAAGAAATAAGCATGTCTCATACCTACAAAGAGAAATAACCAACGTTCACAAAGTAAAAGAAACAAGAGTATAAAATGCGGATAAAGGATTCAACTTTTTCAGTAGCATTATATAATGATTATTTCGTCATTTGGTGCCGTTACGCCAATTATCTTTGTGTATAAGTGTAAAACAAAACTGCGTATTAAACTTACATACGTCCTCCTTTTAGACTACTGTAAATATGTTTCAGCAAAATTACTTCGCAATAATAAGGCTTTCTTTGAGACAATAACCATTATTGCCGGTCAACCAAAAAACGAATGTCTTATTTTAAAAAGCAATTATTTTTACAATTAACTGTAACCTAAAAAAACAATGCGAGAAGTAATTAAAATGAGGTGCTCACTTATGATACGTAATTATGAAAAATTATTATTATTTAATTAACAAATGTTTTTTTTTTTGGTCCAATATTACACGTAAACATTTATAGAAGTACATGTGTCTGTCACACTTCATGTTTGATTTATAACAATCCTATAATTTAAATTTGCGTTCATGACAGTGGCGTAGCAGAATGAGTACAGTGCGCAACAAAGTTCTTCGCAGTGATACGAATAGTGAAACGATAGAGAGGAGAGAGAGGATTGTTCGAGATATTAACATAGAAATAAATCCTACAGCAGTCCTAGAAAAGAACGGCAACGAACAAGTTCAGTAACTAATTTACATGAAATTAGAAATGTTAAGGATATAAATTATAACTTCCACCGCACGAAAGGATGTCGTGTGTGTTGCGAAGACCTATAAAAACATAAATTCAGGTGTACGTAAAATAATAAAAGAGTTTTAATTGAACGCATGGATATTCGCTCGAAGAAAATTATGAAAAGTAGTTGGAACAGAAGCTTCTACTAAACCAAAACCATAATCACACAGAAAAAAAATGAGTATAACTTTTATATAATTCTAACATATGCCACTGCAACGTGACGTGGACAATTTGTAGAAATTAGTGAAACAATATTGTAGGAAACAAGATTGACGTAAAACTTACAACGTTTGCTACAATAAACTTGCATATTTTTTAGCAATTACGTGAGCAGTGATTGCAATACACCTGGTAGATAAAATTCTATGTACATATAATAAAACCTAGGATGAACACTTTATGCGGTATTTACGGGACTGGTGCAGCTGTACCTCACAATGGTCTCGGGGTTCAAATAATCGTAATTTTCCTTACTCCAAATTTGGCGAATGCTGAAGGTGAAGAACACTTTGTGGGTGCAAGCCAAATAATAGCTATTAATATTTTCCAAATTTACAGATGATTGCATAGAATCACACCCATTACACCCACTTTTTCGGTGCATAAAATTAGTTTTCATCACGTATTTACTCAAATGCCATCACTACTCTTTAACGACGACGCAGCTTTCTACAATTACGTGAATGTTTCAATTTCAATATAAATTCGTTCCAATTATCTTCTCACGATTCTTTTCTGTACAGTGATGTTAATAATACAATTAAGGTTACATGCCCTCGGAAGCAAAAAATCGAAGGTAACTAAAATAGAAGTCGTGCCACGACATTTATTCCATCATTACGAATACAAACAGGAATTACTTTTTTTTTAAACTGCAAAATGAGTAACTATTTATAAAAAAAGGCGATAAATCTTCTTCTTCTTGTTTTTCTCAATTCAATTTTCAATTTTTAACTTTGAGACGCCGTAGCGTCCGACGGTTAGAGCCAGAGAGTTGAGATCTCCCTCCCTTAAAACGCTCGTCGAGACCTTTTGAACGAGCCCGAACTCATCCTCGTACCCCTTCCGGTTGCCGAGATCTAGACAAGCCGTAGAAATTTGAACCCAAAGTGATGGAATTTTTGAAAGGTCAAAAACAAAAAGTTCGGAGTTTCGCCGATATAACGGCGCTAATCGATGACCCTATGGCCGTATATGTTCCCCATAAAATTTCAGCCCCCTACCTCTAACGGTTTAGGAGATATAGGCGTTTGAAGTTTTCTGAAATCTCGTCGAACACGGCCGAAAACGGACGGACAATCGACATCGCTCCAGTTTTCGTCGATTGTCTTCTCAGATACGCATTTGCGGTATGCGAATTGGGTACGCGTTCGATAGAGAATTGAACGGCGGATCGATTGCGCCTAAGCGAAAGCCCCCGGCTCTCCGTTTTGGCGGGCTTCTCGGGCTTCAAAGTTGAAAAAAGCAATTTTCATTTTTCAACTTTGAGGCGCCGTAGCGTCCGAATAGTTGGAGCCAGGGAGTTGAGATCTCCCTCCCTTAAAACGCTCGTCGAGACCTTTCGAACGAGCCCGAACTCATCCTCGTAGCCCTTCTGGTTGCCGAGATCTAGACAAGCCGTAGAAATTTGAACCCAAAGTGATGGAATTTTTGAAAGGTCAAAAACAAAAAGTTCGGAGTTCAGCCGATCTAACGGCGCTAATCGATGGCTCTATGTCCAATTTTTTTAATATTGTTTTCTAAATAAGCTGCGGGACTTCTTAAATCGTTCTAATATTTTAAATGTCAACCAGCATGGCTTTACTTAAGGATAGCCAACTTCAACAGCGCTTCACACTTTATATAAGAACATGGGCAACCTCCAATGAAAATCACGGGATTTTGATAAATAAATTAGTTGCCTACGGTTTTAAAGGTCTTGGCTCTTGAGTGAATAGGATGGTTTTTGAAGAGTAGAAAACAATAGGTTTTAATTTCCGTAGCTCATTCGTTGTCAGTCGATTCCTGTTGCCTTCCGCAGAAGGCCAGTAATCACTGCTAACATTTGTAGAGGTTATGCAAAACTGTCGATAATTCATGTGATGAGGTTATCTTTAATTAGATGCCCTCATCCATACATGTTTTTACAATCTTCGTACATATACACGACAATTTGTCGATTGACTACCACTTTCCACAAAGGCATACCGACGAGCCGTATAACGGTGAAATGCTTGTCTATGCATAGTTGGGTTGCTGGCATCCTAAATTCAATATTAGTACTATTATTAATAGTAGTATAAAATCACACAAAGTATAGAGGTCTATTCGAAGATACAACAACCAAGCAACTAGTTGAAAATGATATACGAGGACAGTACATGTACAAAAAGCACACATCGTTAAATTTACATTTAATATTGTATGAGGGTAGCAATACTAGAATCCAATTAAAACAATTAACTAATTCTGCATGTAGTTATTTATTTAGCAAGATTAATCATAAACGTCAGCGCATAGTTTATCGCAGTTTCATTTATAAAATTACACCGCTCTATCCGCATAGCTATGTTTAAGTATTAATTCTTGCACAAATTAAAGTCATGTCAGGATATTTATTTTGAAATTAGCGTCTTACTGCGACCGGCACGACGCGACGTTTCCTGGATTTAGTTAATTTTATTGTAACAGGAATTAGTTTTACGACTAAGAAACGTATACGGCACGATCGCTGCGTTCGTACATTTCTTTTTTTACTGTTTTCCCGATTTTTAACGCTCGCGAACGGCATATGGTTCGTATTCGTGCATATCTGCTACTGCCATTCACGTCCATGTTGTATATATTTCTGTGTGCGCGCATGCAAGAATACCCGGTTCTGTAGCTTTGTTAAACGACCACATTTAGCTAAATGTGTACGTTGCCATTACGCACCCGGTTCGATTCTTGACGTTCGAACAATAATCAATGTGAAGCGTTTGTGATTGAATAAACTGTTTGTACAATTAGTTTTTATAGGGGATATCCATTCGAGTTAGTTGATTATGATTGCAGAGCATTATAACACGATTGCAGATTAACCAGTACGGACAAAGGAGATGGTAGAGATAGACGTTCTTCGCAACAAAGTTGCAATAATGTCAATACATGGTCGCTAAATATAGAGGAAGTGCAGTTCTAAAAATGTCATCACGTGCTACATGTCACACTTATACAAACAATAATACAGCGTATTCACTTAGTGTGTGCGGCGCTATGAGCCGAAGATAATTCCTTCCCTTAGTAATTTAGAGAAAAAGTTTTCAAACAACAAATATTCAGGGACCAATTTTGCACAACGTAAAATTATATTCCACTCCACAAGTGCATACAAAATTGTTTTTTTAAATGCCAAGATAAGATGTTAACAAAAAGGCTTAACTGCATAGCTTCAGATTTAATTTAGTTGAGAACGACACATTTCAGGTACAGGGAAATGTTCATAAAAAAATTCTGGAACGCGCGATTCTGCAAAATGTACAGGATATTCCCCTAAAAGACAAATGAAATAAGGTAATAACGATATCAGTGAGCGTTTTATAGATGATAATTAATATAAAAAACTTTTCGATAAATTGTCGAAACCTTCAAGAAATATTAAAATATCAACCGTTAAAGAAATAGCGGTATTTCGCAAAAACTTTAAATCATGTTTATTATCTCCAAAACTAAGAAAAGGTAGAGAATATTAACAAAAGTTGATATGAATTGAAGAAAAGCATCCAAAAACGTAATAATATACAGAGTGGTCCATTAAAAAAATCAAACTTGTATCTTGCACTCCAGAAACTGACATCCTGTGTACTTAAATATAATTTTACGTTATGTATCTCTTGTGTCGGAATACGTATCTTCAATTTGAAAAGTTTTACTCTGAATTACTTAGATATATTGTTTCTGTTTTAGTGAAAAGTTTTTTTTTACCATCGTTTCATATCGTAAAGTCAGTTCATAAAGTTGCTCAGCGAAACCTATAGTTTAGATTCCACTAATTTAAAGTACCCGTTTCAACAACTTGGTATTTAGGCGTAATATGTATTTAAAAAGTATTCATATAATTAACCACAATTATACAACAGGCAACATTTTCTTACTACAGTCATCATAAAGCAAGTCTGAAGATGAAGGAAGAATTATTAAATTGGTGAAAATGATTCAGAATTTGAATAAGAAAGCTTTAGGTTGCAGGCTGGCCCAATATTGCGAGATTATTCGCTAGCATCTTTACTATTGGTAGTAGGAAAACATATCTTGCAATTAATTTGACGTGTACTGCGTGAACCAAAACAAGAGATACACATCGAAGTTATTTTTTCATAAATTGAACCCTCTGCATATTAGTACATATTTTATTTACACTCGAGAATCTAAGGTCACACTGTATAAGATATCCTATACTTAAGTTCGATTGTTTTTGAAGCACTTGCTGAGTATTAAGTAATTTATAGAGCTACGGATATTTCCACTTAAACCAACAGAACTTTTTGATCATAGGTCAGCTTTGACAATGCGGTGAAGATTTCTTTGCACGACTGAAGTTTTCATCGTAATTTTAAATAGGACAGCGCGTACATTTTTTAATTTGTGAAATGCTGATAACATTTTAGGATAATTATGTAAAACTTTTCCTATTTATATTTCAATTTTAATTGGGTCAATTGGCTAGGCGGACCAATATTGGCATGTTAAATTCGTAAAATTTGCTTCAATCAAGAGGATTTCATTTAATTAATAGCGTACCTTTACCGATTCATTTCTAAATTTATTTTTTATTTTTCTTTTGCTTACGATCAGAGTTAAAGCAGCTCTAGAGCATGGAACATTAGCTTAAACAATACAAAAAATGTATGTATAGTTGAACAATTGGAAAATTTGAAATAATCAATTAATTTTGAATCATAAAATAATCATGCTATTATGTTTGAAGCAACTTTTTTGAGAAAAATTGATGAATGTTATGTACTGCATCTAATATATAAGCTATTTTTTCGGCGGCGCTATATGATGTCTTACTAATTGGACGAATATACTAAACATGTTTTAGAATAACGTCATTCGGAAAATATATTTTGTCCAATCATTCTCTAGATCAACCAAACTAGAGTAATTACTAGAGTGGGCAAATTCGGGTGCGCACCATCGGCGTAACTAACGAGTGGACTCTTGCATGCGAAGGGAGTCAGTATGCAGAGATATATTATTGCGAACGGTGCCGTTCCGGTGCTAGATACAAAAAAGTTTTTAAGATGGTTATTGTAGATTATGAACCGATCTCGATAAATTTTCTCTATGTTACTGAATGAACACGGGAAATTCCCATATCTAGTCATATGTATAAAAAATAAAAATCGAGAGTGTATGTAATTCGATGATTAAAAAAAATCTTACCGTCTTAAGAGTCCTCCGTGACTTAAAAAACTGGAGAAGCGAGATTAAATATTTTTAACATAAGGTGCGTTTTCAAAGTTATTTCTGCAAATCGCGTCCGCCGTGAGGAAAATATGTTCTTGTATAAAGAAAACGATCGCTCTAGATTTAACGGCAGTGAAGAATTTTGTGATTTTTCTATTGCTTGCACTACTCCAATGTAATTGCCGTGAATACTTTTCATATATTATAATAGAAGAGAGAATAATAGAACCACCTTCTTTATACTCTCCGCCGCTTGTAACCATGTTCCCCAACGTGTAAGGATCAGTTGTGGTGGTTCAGGGTTATGAGAACACAGTCTGCGAAATTCGCGAATACGTTTTTGAGCTTTCAGAAACACTGCTTTTGTACTCGCAATTAGCGCATCCACCTGTGGATAACATCTACGAATTGTCTTTACCACAAGATGTAGACCATGAATTTTACATGTAATATGTAGAAAGTAGAAACTGTTCCTTAAGAGACTGGCCTACAGAAAGCATGGTTTCGGCACCATCTGTTATAAACATTAAGACTTGATCTCTGGATATTTCAAATTTCACTTTTGAAATTACTTGGGCAGTACATCCTTCTATTCGTCTAAAAGCTAATAAAATTGAAGATGACGTTTGATGTGGTTCCCTTTTGCGCACCATAACATTACGTGCAGATCTTTTTTAGCAATCAGTTGTTTCATTCACACACAAGCACACTTTTTTTATTTTTTAGTTCAACCTTAATTTTACTATCTAAATGTACACGCACAGATGGTAAATAATTTCGTAACGTGGTCCTGCTCGGTAATGTAATATTGGCCCATTTGTTCCAAAATGAAATAAATGAATCGTTGTTTAATAAAGTAAACGCCAGATTACACTGAATCATCATTGTACGTAAATCAAATAAAAATTGTTCGTATTTTGCGGTGACACCGGTTTATGGTTTGCATTTTGCACATGTCGTTCACAATGTGTCTGTGACCAACACGTTAGATATATATCGCACAGAACATCGCACGCGAGATAGATCTTAGACGCAATAAAACATAAAACTAATCATAATTTAAAACATGAAAGGGCGAAGTGAAGTAGTCTAGTACAGCAGTATAACAACTGCAAACATAAATAAAGTAAATATTAATTATTCTTATTTTCTCACGCAAATTCAAAGTGCTAAAGGTAAGGTTATTTTATAGCTTTTGTAGATCCGATTCACAACAATTCCTTCAATGAAAAACAATAAATATATACATTCTTAGAATTTAATACATAAAGCACTACGCGAAAGAACAAAGGCAACATTAACAAGGAGAATAATACGAAATTTATTCAACTGCCTTTTTGTGAACGAGGGAGTAATATGTTACATGGATATCGTTTTATGTATAAAATAAAATTACTTCAATTTAGATCGAGAAGAATCAGGTAAATGGAAGAATGGTTCGATGGAAAAAATAATGATAATAGACAATTTTGCACAATTAAAAAAACCTGAAACCAGTTTGATAGTAAATCGTATTTATTTTAAAAAATAGTGGCATACTGCCGATACGTAATAATATCGAATGCATTTATCTCCGTACCTGCAACATGCATCATGAAGCTATCTCATATAAAACAACCATTATTCCTAGTAATTTCAAATCGTGACCATAAAATATGGCCAGAATTGTACCTAGTAGGTACAGCGGGAGTACGTACATCCCCTGCGAGCGCGATTATTCATGGTTTTATTAAATTTACATTAATTTCCATAAACACCCGGCGAAACGTGATATCACGATCGGAGTTTGGCGGCGTACATATGTCCGTCGCGATACCCGTACAACATCCTAGCGCTATAGTTTTTGCATGTGTGTATGGTATTTGTGCATCACGTTAGCAGATCTCTCTATGATCTTTACCCGTATACCTACGGCCATATATAGCTTCCAAAGCTTATTTGCCTAATAAGTTTCCGTGTTTCTCTTCGATCGGTTCGGCCGCGATGCTTTATTTGTAAGGGATTAGCCGCTACACCTGCACGATTCCGTTCGAAGCATCCCGTGCACCGGTGAATATCGTTAAGAATGCCAGCGATGCGTCCGTTTTACCGCGAAGAAGAAAAAGACGCGGCCGCCCATTCGAACGGAAGAAGATTGATGACGGCGTGAAATGACCGATTTCGGCAGTCTTCCCTGTTTTCGTTTCGTTGTGGTTGCTTTTAGCAACTGGATCACTTGCATCAAATAATCGTCTTAACGAGTTTTCAGATTACTGTTATTAACCATAACACATACTTTATATGGAAGCCGTGGAAGTTGACCACTTTCGAGAAATTTATCCAGATACGATATGCAAAAATTTCCAGCCTAACACAGAAACAAGTATTTTTTTGACAAATTTAATTTTATGCCTCAAAATAGTGTCCTAGTAAGTGTGTACACTTTTCCCTGCGAAGCTCCCACCTCTTTAGTCCGTCCAAATAGGAATTGGCATCTTGTTCTGCAAAATAGGAAACTTATTCGAGGAACCAGCGGCCTGAAGCTCAGTTAACTGCAGCTATGCAAGCAATACAAACTGGTACCAGAATGAATAAAGCTGCTAGGCGCTTTGACATTCCTTATACTATATTAAAAGTTAAAAACAGGTGAAAGCAAAAGCAAAAATATGAGACTGTCATCTGCATCAGTAGTATGTCCAGGAAATCCAGGAAATGTTGTTCTCATTTTAGATGGACACGCGTCGTACTGTAGCTCTGTGGAAGTTTTAGAATATCCTGAAAACAATTCAATAATATTGCTATGTCTTCCAAGCCGCACGACACAATTCCTTCAATCAACGAATAGAACATTCTTCAAATCTCTTAAATCAAGGTTTTACGACGAATGCAGCACATTTGTTCGCAGAAATCCCACCAAACAGCTTGGAAAACTATAATTTGGTGATGCAGCTTCTGCATTTTCCGCGACGGGTATTGTACCGTTAACCCAGATGTCGTTCCCAGTTACGTTTTCCTAAACAAAGATGCTTCTCTTCCTCTACCAACGTAGATAAGCTCCAGTATATATGGAATTGAAATAGAGGAAATACAACTGGTAACTAATGCGGAAGATACTCCAGAAAAAAAAAATTGATGTAATTTGTTCTGATAGTATGGCGTCAGGCGTTGTACGCGAAAACGTAGTGGATAACTTGCGGAAGCCTTAACTTCACCAGAGCATATAACAAAAAGGAAGAAAGCAAAAGAAAGACAAACCCAGAATGTTACAAAGAAAGTTCGAACAAGGAGGGATTCCGAAAGTGAACACGAGATCAACTTAGAATGCAGTCCAGACAGTGACGATCTAGAACAAAACACTTGCGTTGGAAATGGTGAAGATTACAAAGTTACTACAAGTAAGGAAGACTGCATCGAATGTGTTGTTGAATTGTCTGCCCTGTAGTAAAACAAGCAAAATGAATTTTTCCATTGAAGTGTTTTATTTTTCAGAAATTTCTTTAAGTTCAATTTGTGAGCCATCTCACCCATACATGGCGGGTTATTGTTATATTTATTAAACCAATTTATGTTCATTTTCAAGTTAATAAATGACTATCAAGTATAGTATTTTGTTCGCAATTTATGTAAAAAAAAAATTTCGGGGAGCTGTCTTTAAAAATACGAATTTGAAAAATTTAAAAAGGTTGATCAACTCTCCTGACTTTACTCTATTGAGAAGCGGAAAACCCACATTCTGAAAAGTAAAAAATAAAAATGATAAGATAGTCTAATGAATTATATCGAACTGGAAAGAGTCAAAAAAACCATGAAATTTGTTTTTAACTTCTTGGTATTTACATACAAACTTAGTACGTTGGAAACAGTCTAAAATATATGATTAGATTGATTTGTGGCAGAAAGCCATAAAAATTTTTTAAGACACTTGATAATGGTAGCATCAAAAGAATTAAATAGATAAATTAATGATATGACCAGAAAAGATAGTAGTTGTTTTCTTATAGCAAGCCTTCTACATATAGGTGTGAAATGTTAATCAATAGCTAAACTGAACTATAAAAATGTAACTCGACGTTTCGCCCACAATCGTATAGGGCTTCTTCAGGAGAGTGGTGGCAACAGTTAGCACGGGACTAACTAACTAACTGAGCGGGAAGCAGTTGATCACGGTAACTCAACATGCGAAGTTCAGTTAGTTTCGCCTCTGGCGTGGTTCACACGTTGAGTTACCGTGCTAACTGTTGCCACCACTCTCCTGAAGGAACCCCATACGATTATGGGCGAAACGTCGAGTTTTATTTTGACCAACGACATGATACGGTTCAAACCCGGAACACGTTTAGTTTCAACTGACTTTGGCCGTGGAAGCCTACGTTTTTATTGTAAAAATGTAGTATTTAAAAAGACAAGATTTGGTGGTTGCACTGTAATTTGAATATTAGCAAGGTTGCAAATGCAACCACCCTTTTTTTTGCATACAAGCTATCAAGTATATTTCGTGTTATGAATCCTTCCCCACAACCAACTTATTAGCAAGAATTCCTTTTAACTGTAAATGCAATAGCTACCAGTAAAAAGAATTAAACGAATATACAATAAACACTATCATTGATATAATCTCACCAGAAGATACACGGCGGTCGAATACTTTAGAAATTAGTACTATCGCTAGCGTGAATCTTTCAATATCCAAAAGCGTAAAATGATTCAATTATTCTTGGTATATGCGCCAATATGAAAAAAAGTAAATTAGTTTTTAAAATCTCATCACACGGTCGTTTAAGATTAATAGTCATCCATTAATGAAGAAAGAAATATGACCACTAAATACGTTATTACTAAAATTATCAGTGTGTATCGTAAATATGACGGAATGCCATTTCGAGAATGGCTGAAAAACACCGCCTCGAGTGCATATGTGATTAACTTGTTCTTTTTTTAAGATCGATGGTGTTCGATAGAAAAAAGCGTTTAATAATCATGATAATGTTTAAAAAATGAGCTGCGGGCAAAGGAATCATTTGGAAGTATTTAAATAAGAGAATAGTGAATTGAATTCAGACGAAATAAATTATTGTTTGCAATAATGTTCGAAGTATAAAAGTTTTCAGGTGTATTCCGCTCAACACGAATTAAAGCAGTTTCGTGGATTCCAGAGTTCTCAAAGCTCAGCAATCAAAATTTTAGTTTAATTATAATTGGCCACAGCTGGAATTTGAATAAAAATTATATTATTTTGACTACTGTCAATCAGATACCAACCATGCATCGCCCCCATTAGCCAAAAAAATAATTGTAAATAATAGTATATTCACGTTCAAAATCAATGATAAATGTGGAAAAACCTTTAGTTCGAGTACCTATAGCTTGTTATTCGTTAGATGTTCCACGGGAATTTCGAATTCATACAATTTCGTGTAATATGCAACAGGCCTGAAGCATAGAATTACAAACACAAACATATGAAGTTATTGAACTCTAAATGTTTATGCTAGCAACGTCGTACTGAAATATTTCGTCTTGTAAACGACAATACTCCCATTTTAAGTGGTATTGGATGACTTCACTTGGTGCATAATTTACATAAATATCGGATTACAGTCGCTTCTACGGTAAAATTTGAAAACATTTGCGGTACAATTTAGTACAGTACAAAAAGGTTATTTTTAATGTCTATAAAAAAACCGCGGTTCTCTATCTGCTACTGAAAATCAGACGAATACCTGTTTTGGTTTGGAATGTTTCCTATCCACATCCATTGTACCTCTATCTATCGCCTGTGTATTGTTATAATTTGGTATACGAAGAATGGATTCTTTATGATGTAGAATCCAATCAAATTTGGAATTAATTTTGGACATCATTAATGTAAAAGAACGTAATGAGTGCTTCAAAGTTCCGGCAAAGCTGAATTAAATTAATTGATTCGATAAGTAAATTGGTGGAATGTAAACTCATGCTCAATAATTTGACTGACAAGTTTCTTTTTGATTATCGTTGAATTGGAAGTTCCTAACTTGATTCTATTGTGAAATATTTTAAAATTAGATATACCAAACTACGTAACAGTTTGCTTTATTCTGCAGATTTACATTGATACTTTATAAGAACATCGTTTTAATTAATCAATTATTATTATTACTATATACTTAAAGAAAAAGCGTATCAACCAGGATAATGCCCTTTTTTCCATTAATAGTCAAATTAAAGGGCCTTAAAATTTACAGTTTCAACTGGTGGTGTTTACACATTTTAACCAATATCGCAAAATTTAAAACTTCTTTTTTAGCAATTTTAGCTTTAGAGAGTGTGCTGCTTTCTCGTGTTGTTAAAATCACAGAGTTTCAAACCAAACCGGGGTTTTTAAGAACTGATTCAACAACGTAACTGCCAACGTTGTTTTCCGATCCAATGCGAGATAATAGCTGAAATGGTGTGATCATCTATAATTGTTGAAATGTTTACCTTTCCGCTGATCGTACCAAAACCTGAGCATTGATCCTTGCAGTATGCTATACTGAAACATCTCACATAAATACATGATTATTGTTAATTTTGCAGGTGATTCATACTAATCTGCTATTTTGCAGCAAAGATTTCCTTGCTTTGGTTGATTTCTTTCTAATATTGAAAAATGGCTATTAGGCAATAATTTAGTGAATAATAATTCGATAAAAACGCAAGCTATTCTTTTTAAAGCCAATAAAGTGCTGGAAACTTAAATACCAGCAAATATAGCTTAACCAATTACGTATGCAGTACACAACAGCGCGTACTATGCTTTCCAAATTCTAACAAGGAATGACCCCAAACCTGAAATCACTTGTGTTTTGCATGGTGTGCCAAATTCGTGTGTTCTAAACATTTTTTTGGGTAGTTTCATCACCACACAGAGTAGCTTACTATATTCTTGTATATAAAACATTTTATGTTAAGATGCTATTGGTTATAATGAACTTGATGGGAACAGGTTAATATTATATTACTGTAGAATCTGATCTAACCATAAAGTGATTTATAATGCAGCTATCACCATATTTTTCGTTTCTATAATGCTCATGGCAACCATTTGTAACACTACAGGTCGATTACGGAATCAAAGAATATTACTTACAGGAATGTTTAACATTCTATTAAAAATAAATGTTCTCAAATGAAAAGTACTTCCAGTAATACTATTTTCCTAAGTAGCCTAAAAGGTATCAACATTAGATATGTAATGAATATAACATTTTCTTTCTTTGCCTTTTTTTGTAAGAGCAATTTGATAAAAACGGGAAAAATGTGGTTGTATTAAAAAAAAAATTTTCAACATTTAATTTTTTAAAAAAATTTCAAAAATTCTGCAACAGTTCTGCAATATTTCAATTCTCCAAGTTAAACACTTTCGCAGATATAAAAGTTCACATACACTCGTCAAAAATGTTCAAAAAATGTAAATAGCAACGGAGTTGTTTCATCAAACAAACCTTGAAATTCAACTAGAAATTCGAAAATGTAATAATAGATATGTTCTATTTAAAATAAAGTTGACGGCTGCTCCCGGCATAAACGGACATCTTAGATAATTGAAAATATTCTCATATAGGATTTAGTATATTACCAAGTTTTCAGAATTTTCAATATGTAGAGTACATCATATATCGATCGATACAGTTCCTTGTGAGACATCCTGTGTAGGTACAGTGTTTAACAAATCATCAAGAATTAAAACCGCTGTATATTATTTCAACATGTTTCTTGGTTAATAATAAATCCTGTAAATTAAGTCCGCTCACAGGTTTCAACTGTGTAACCAAAGTTCTATCAGTAACCACGGTTTTTATTACATGTCGAACAATTAACCGACGAAAGAATGCCAGTTTCATTTTATTGGATTCGCGTGGGAACACCAAATGGCTGCGTTACCGCGGCGTCATCGACTCGAAGTGCATCGACAGCTTACTACAAAATGCGTAACAGCCGTAGCAACTAGAAAGTATGTACTTAGGTCGCTATCAGATATTTCGATTTAACTCTCTGAAAGTACTCTTTTTTTTTATCAGTTATTTTCAAATCGAAGAAAGACATAGGAAAAGCTGCAGAGCACTTAGTATTAATTTATTTAAATTAACCGTTTAGTTCGAACGAAATCACATAAGAAAATTAAGCCAGACCCAGCGAAGGTTTATTTATGCAGAAATGAAAAGAGCTAATTACATAGCGCCGCTATTGCCGTAGATATTTTGCATTGCAAAATACGAATTATCGACGCGAGCCCCTCTATATTTAATTAAAAATGTTTAACAACATGCCAGCTTATGTAACGTGAAAGTAGGAAGATGTATGTATGTATGTTTGGAAAGGCGAGAAGTTAACTTCGCATCGATTTGATTGATTTTGATTAATGATCCTAGTAATTAATGCTGGTAGGTAATAATTCGTTAACTAATATTAATGTTCCGATATAAATTTAAATCAAACAAGATACATACATTAATTGTGTAATCTATTCATCATTTTTTATGTTAAAAACACGTGATTATTACAGAAAATATTTGCCTAATCTTAATTGTTGTATTAAAATTCATAAATAAATATTAATTATTTACTATTAGTAATTTTAATTCCGAGGGCACGAAAGTATTATGTTGATATTTATTAATTGACTTGGTAAACCTAAAAAAATATATTTTAATCCATGATTAAAAATTACACCAAATTTTGCGTAATTAATAACTTCTTTATCTGTTCCTCACAACCTTTCTTCGATCGATTGTTCTGAATCGATATGGATACGGACGGTCGGATTTAATTTGATAAAATGTCTTGTTATTTGAATTCATTATTTAATTTTGTTGGATGCAGTTATAAGTTTGTGAGGCGAAGCATTGTTGGTGGTTTTCTGTTGAAACTTCCCAAACTTATCCTATATCTCTGTTTTACATAATATTGTAAGAATGCTTTCGCTGTTGAAAGAAAAAAAGAAACTTCAGTCAACCACACTTAAACAAAACTCTCGATAAAATCTATCGAATGCATTTGATGTTCGCGCTAGTCTTTTATGTACACATGTACATTGCTTGGACTCTTCATTAAAATGGAAACTATGATTTCCAGCGTACTTCATGATTCTTTCATGATCTGTGTCTGTGCAAACGCAAGTTTTTTTTTGGTTTTCAAATTGGGTATGTTGTGATAATTGCATTATTTATTTGAATAATTCACATTGGATTGGGAAAACACGCGAAAAATTAATGAAAATTATAAATTTTTCGCAAGAGGAAAAGGATCAAAATACATGAAGTGTGATTTAAGATTTGTATTTGTAAATAAAACACAAATATTTTTGGAGCTTCTATATTAGAAAGTTACAAACTACGAAGATATTGGTTAAAACTAGACATGTTCCTGGTTTGGACCGTACCATGGTAGTTAATCGAAAATTCGACAATCATATGGGGCTTCATCAGGAGAAGGGACGGCGATAGGCCACAGTTAGTGCGGTAACTCAACGTGTAAACCACGCCAAAGACCCAGACATATGGAAACCCGTCATTCATACCGATCTTCGACTGACAGTGACCGCGACATTCAGCCAATCAGAGACAGGCAGTACCCTCCGCCGATATAAAAGCGCACTGCCCTCCTTGTACCACTGCAGTTGATTTTCGCCACTTTCATGGTCCATATGCTGAGTTGCCGTAATCAGTTGCTTCCTCCTCAGTTAGTTTCGCCTCTGGCAGTAGTAGTATTAGTATTAATGGGCAGAGGCACAGGAGCCTTTGGTCACTGCGACCTTAATAGATCTATTGTAACAAAATGCTCTTATGAATGTTAGAGAAGTTGGAAGCTCTTAATAAACCTTAAAATTGCTCTAAGATCTTCGTCCCTCAGTTCAGTAGGTGTCAAGAACAGTTTGCTGAAACATTGTCGTCGAGTGCGACTGATGAAAGATCATACTTCACAAGATCGCCTCTGGCATGGTTTACACGTTGAGTTACCGTGCTAATTGTGGCCTACCGCCTTTTTTTGGCTCATGAAGAAGCCCCATATGATTATGGGCGAAACGTCGAGTTTTCGATTAACTACCACGACGCGGCCCAAAGCCGGAAAACGTTTAGTTTTAACTGACTCTGGCCGTGGAAGCCTACTGTAATATTACGAAGATATTCTAGGAAAAAAAAAATCATGGAGCAGATTTCCCAGAATCCCCAGGATTGGAGTTCGAAAAAAATCTGTTCAATGTAATAATTACAAAATGTAGCTATTGAAAAAGGAGATTGTTCAGATAAAATGTTATAAAAGCAACATTATTTTTTTATACTCAAATTTATTTTATGAGTAATCGCAAATTTCTAATAAGATCCCATTTATTTAATTTTATATTTCAATTTTTCCTAAGAAAGTATCGAGTTAGTGATATTCTCAATAATATTTTAATTATTATTGAATTAATTTTTTTAAATTTGAATTAATAAATTAAAAATAATATTTTAGAGTATTTATAAAGAGATATGGAAAAGTATTTCGAAAAATACCGAACAATACAACAGTATCGCTTTCTAAGTCATTGTAAGGAAGTAGCAGTAGATCAGAGTGGTTTGTTAACACGCGGAATTATAAAATTATGTGTTATCACTATATTTATATCAGAGCATCCATTCATATACTTATTTTTGCATAAAGCTCATAGTAATTATTTTATTATTGGTATCACTGGTAGTATATTTATTTCCTATTTAAAAAAGGAAACGGAGAAAGGAGAACACAAAGTAAAAAATTTGACAATATTTAATGTGGTCTATTTCAACCTCTGCCGCCAATTAAACTTTAATCACCTCGTTGCATATTAATAATTAATCTGCTTGTGTCCTCTTGTGGAATTTCATGCCATACACGCACGTAAAAAAGTTTGATTAATGGACGGAGCAATTGCTATTTCGGCAAGATTTGCATATTTTACTCTGAACACGTCTCCAACAAACAAATATAATAAAAGTATTTTATCTTTAATTACAGATGCAGTTACTTAGTCAAGTTTAAAACGATGACAGTAGTCAGTTAACGGTGATTTACCACTGAAGTTTGCTCAAGGAAGAACGCCTTACATTGTCTTAATTTAATAAATTTTATTGCTTATAATGTTATTATATATTTCCCGTTAAACACACGTGCAACGTAAATAACCAAAGTATTACGAAGAAAAAATTTAATTATACATTTTATGACCCGGAATACCCACTTACGTTTGCACCCAATTATTGTAATCTACTTATTAATAAGCCTGCAGAAACGAGTTGCGACTCACAAAATTAGCAGAAACTAGAAAGAGCTGTGCTTACTCGCCTTATGACAATGGGTTCGTGTTGCCTACTGATTTTCCCGAGAGTCGACCAAACACAAGTTTGTCTAGTCTCTGCAAATTTCGTGAAGCGCATTGAAAGTGTACTCGTTTAAACGGTTACTCCGGGAGATAAACCAGTGAAAAATTAAATCTAGTCCCGTCGACAATATAATATACCATTCGCCGATATCAACAAACAGGCGATTTGGATGACAATGACCGTCTAAGTCCATCACGAATAACTACCTCAGCAGATGGTCATCCACGACAACGTAGAAAAGCTGCATCGGAAATAGCAAATGAATTCAATTGCGAATGTCAGTTTACATGGTCGCCTGGCAGTTCAGAAACCATTGTTACGCGAGGGTAACCGATTGAAAAAGCTGCGGGGGGCCCGAAAACTGGACGGCAGAACAGTGGAAAAATATTTTATGGACTGATGAATCAATATTTAAAGGATTCGGTTAAAGCAGGAGGGTGTTTGTGAGGCGGTCTGCTTTCCCAGAGCATAGTATAATTACAGTTTGGGATTGCTTTTCTTACTCCAGAACAGAAACGTTACACCGAATCGAAGCAATAATGTCATTCCTTTTGGACCGCGAGCAGTCAGCGAGAATTTCACTTTTATGTATGACAACGATCCAAGCATACAGCCGGAATATGCACACGGTGTCAGAATGAGCAAAATGAAGAGAATATTCTCCAACAATAATGGAACAAGATCCTAAGCGATACACTAAGAAAATTATTCGAAAGGATTGCCTTTTGTTTTTTGTTTTTATTACCTTCAATAAAGCTTCAATAAACGGTAGTGTAGATGGTTACATTCATTTCGGTGTTGTATCCACCTGTTTTTAAGGTTCGTCTGTTAAATGATACTTGGCAAGAGCGATTGGTAACCTTCAAGATAACCAGAAATTAGTGAGGTTACAGATAAATGGAAATGTGTAGAAATGATTGTAACCATCCAACCAGCTGCTCTCTGTCTGGCCCAAGAAACTTATAAGACAAACAATATCACTGTAGACAGATATCTTTAAAAATTACTTGGTGGTCAAATTGTAAAAAGAGCTGCATCTGGCCGTGAGGACATCAGAGTAGGAATAGCGGTAGTTTCTCTAGCGGCTCCAGTATACCTCTCGAGTCACCATTTGCATGTTTATAAATAATTATCTGAGTTTCATCCTTAACGGCGGAGAGAAACACGTGGTTTTGTTGTCGGAGTGACGGTCAAAGTTAAAAAAAAAAACTTCACTAATTGTAACTCATAAGTTACTTGCTTGGCGCAATAGCAGTGTTGCCAACTTAAAGGATATCGCGATTCGAGCTATTTTTAAGGTCTCCTAAGAACAAAGGAATATTCTCATATTTTTTTAGGGGTTTTATTTTAATTTGCATTCCATAAATCAATAATATTTCTATTGTAATGTTGATGGGATTTTGATGTATTTTATTAACTCGCAATCTTCACCATCTTCTAGTTGTAAACCGATCAACAAATATTTAGAAACGGCGCCATGGCAACACAGTGCAATATTAGCAAAGTAACAAAATCATGCAACACATGCACTGCGTGTTTATTTACATACTATACGCACCAACGGTTAAGATAAGCAATTTAGCTTGTAATTACATAAACACAAAGAAGCTGTTTTACAACCCATGATTGTAAAAAACAACAAATCCACCCAACAACTTTAATACTAGGAACTAAATAATGTACTTTTGTGCAAATAAATCGTTTTCTGTTATAGTTGTCTTTAAAATTATTTCTGGAATTTAAACCAACAAATCTATTCTAATTCCTATGTGTGACTGTTCCACAAGAGTACTTCCTCGTATTTCTGTTGTTTAAATAGGTTGAAATGCGGTCGTTTCTACGGGCAATGTAAATTGTTGAGATTATTATATTGTTTATACATTTCCTTCAAAAGCGCAACAGTTCGTAGAATTACTATGGGGACTATCATCACTTACATTGCTTTAAATAAATAATATCTTTGAGCATTACCATTACACTTAATCAGCACAAGGCATGTCAAAATTAGATCACAGCAAGTAAGTGCAGGCAATGAAACCGAAGGAGAAGTTTGAAATCTGTTGCTAGTTATCAACTTTTGCGCGCATAAGGAAGAGAAGTACGGAACCCTGAACTTAACAGCTTAAAAATCGTTTCGAGTTACGTTTACCTTTCACAGAACATTCGTTCTAAAACAACCGCACAATGTTGTAAATCAGAATATCTAAAAGTGTATCTATATAAATCTTACTGCATTATTTAAGTTGCGACCGACAGGCGTAGGGCTTTCTTTCTGTGCAAGATACACGTAAAGATAAGTTATGTAACAACTTTGTTTCGAGATATATCGACATAAAGTCGAGTATTACATCAAAATATACAAGCTTATTACGTCGATTTATGTATTGTCTGATTATATAATCAGATTAATATTTCAATGTTACATTTATGCACGAAATGGCGCTTAAATAACCGAGTGTTGCGTATGGATGTCCCAAATTGACTACGTTCTTTTAATTCCCCCGCCAAATTCAATTAAATGTCAATAATAAATTTAATAGTTATAATGAATTAAAAGAATTCAAAATCCGTTACGTTTAGGAGAGGTGAACCTTAATGAAGCTCGCTTTTATTTCGATAGAAACTGAAGTTGAAATAATAGAGTGAGCGTTCCATTAAAAAAAATGAAATTTTGATGCGTTTTACGGTTTTGAGCCACACTATGAAAATAATTTCAAAATGTGCTTCTAATAGGTTCCTATCCGCGCCAAAAATAAAATCAAAATCAAATAATTTGTCCGCAATACATTGCGTCGATAATCCTGAAATAATACGGTCAAGTACCTACGTTCATAATATTTTTCGCATTATGTAATATAAACTAATATAATTAACCAACAACAACGATTTTGTTATCTACAAATTCTGCGTAATTTTAAAAACTTTCACCTAAATTAAGTAACAATTTTTTGTAAGATAAATGAACTAAAAAAACAGCTATAATGATCTCAATGTTGTATGTTTTTGTGTTTCCTAATTCATTTACACTGATTTCACGCAATTCTGCGCACATTCTCCAAGAATTACGATAATTCTACTTTCTCTTTAAAACCTCAAATTATGAATTTCACCATCGAATAGATGTAAATACAGAGCGATATAAATGTAAATAGCGAAAGCCCGTCATCAAATTAGAGATAAATATCCAAGCCCTTTTATATTTTTCGACACCGTCAATCCGGACAATTGTTATTAAAATGCGACGTTGCGCCATATAGGAAAGCGACAGCTTGCAATTTGTCAGCTACAAGGTCCCTCCGCGTGATGATGGGGCTCCCCATCTCTCTTTCATTTTATTAGGACACCCGTCCGAACGAGATAATCATCGCATTCAATTCTACGGGCGACGCACAACCTCGCGGTCGAATTGATAAGAAGAATAGTCCCGGACACGTTCGCCTAATGGCATATAGGAACGAGAGGAGATTTTGTAGTGACGAATTGGTAGTTCCCAGCGGTAAACCAGCTGGTGTTGCTGGTGTCGATCAATATCTGCTGGTTCTAACTTCGCGTATGACGGCACCCCTGACCTAGCTAAGTTTGACCTTCAGCTGTTTACCATTCCGCACCTCTTCCGCTCATTATCGAGCATCAGCGTTGAAACTTTTATTGGGTTGTGCGTATATTATTTGTAGGTGCAGGTGCTTTCAAATTCGGTAATCAGGATGGAACATAAACCTCAATTTAATAATTTAGAAAATGTTTTATACACTGACGACATCAAAAGAAGAATAACAATGCTTGCGATGTTCATTTCCTTTTGAATGAAAAATTACAAAGTAGACTAAAATTTTTATACTATAACCACATATTGCATGAATTAAAATCGATTTCAAATAGATAGAGTAAGTATTATGAATAGCTAGAAGGTACAACGATGGAAAATTCATTTCTCCTTTCATAGCCAAGCCATAGAACATTTGAGACTATTAAATTTATGGTAGAGGAAGAAGTGAACAACCTAGGAACTCCCGTTCCTAGATAGAGATAATAAAAACCTAGAAATAAATTATATCAAAGGGCCCATTTGGCCACTCAACTATGATGGATTTATTGATGTTTACATTTTGTGCTACAAGGCAAGAACCTTTCTTTTTAGTAACTTGTAAATATCTTTTAGAGTAGGGATAGAACAAGGTATGTTAGAATTAAAATCGTTTTTTTTTTAAATCATTTGGTCGTACGGTAAAACAACGGAAATACACGAATTTACGAAGCAATTATTTCTAATAATGTGGTGAACTGTGTCGATACTCGATACGATTACTAAATAATCATAGTAAGAACTGGGAGTGCGCCAATAATTTTGTGTTGTTAACTATCTCTTAGTTTGCTGATAACTTTTTAAAGAATAAAAGATATAATCCAGGTAATGTCGAAATAAGCTAACAACTGTGGAATGTTATTCATATTTAGGTGCTAAAATTTATCTGTTGTTGTATATGAAAGAAAGCTACTCCATCATATATATATATATATATTCATATTTACCAGCCATTGTGTCTTTGCTAAAAATGTTGATATTTTTCTTAATATTTACTTTACCTAAACAACATGCTGCAACATTTATGCACCTATCCTTCTTTTTAACAAAAACTAGAATATATATACTTGAAAATTTCCAACACCAACATAAGCGTACATATGTAAATAAAGTCTAATTCGGACCGCTTTTCAGAGAAACGTTTTGCTCATATTACAAAATGTAAGCGTCTCAGCGACGCTCTAGTTCATTCAAATCGAAATGTAAATGCGAATTGCTAGTCTGAGCAATCTTTACTGTTTACATTTAGCATTTACGCTTTCAGATGCATATAACACGTCCAATACTTATGCATGTCTAGACGACGGTAAACAGCAAATCTAAATAAAATTGATTTAGAATTATCGCGAAACGATCGTTTGTCTATGTATTTTAAGAGCTCCTGTCTTCGATAGACTGACAAAGATGCGAGAAATATCTTTATACGTACAGCTAGCATCCGCTTGTCGTTAATTTCGAATTGATAAATTTATTTCTGGTAATAAATTCGTTTCAGAATTCTTTCAGGCGTTAGACGTAGTTCTGATATGCGTAAATCTGTCGGCGAAATAGAATTCCTTGTAAACTTGCCAATTATTAAATATCGATAAGGTCGAAGTGTGCAACAGACCCTGAAATTACTTAAAAATCGCGTTATGTGAAGTGGATCGAAAGTTTGCGAAAATCGTCAGCGGGGGGAAATCTATTACAATCGCTCGCCACAAATTTTGTAAGAAAAAATATCTGTACCTCACTGCATAGAGAAGGATGCCAGTTTCTTCTTTTCCTTCTATTAATTGGATATTTAAATAGCGTAAAATTTAAAATTAAATTTCGCCAGAGGATTTTCAATTCGGGCTTAAGCTAAACAATATATGCTGTAGTTCTAAGAAGCATGTACGAGGATGGATCAATAAATACCCGCGTAGACACTCTCTCAAAAATATATATTGTAATGTTATACGTGGGAAAAAATATCGAAAATTTCGAAATTGAACTGATAAATGAATTTTTGGGTAAGATGTAATAATAATAAGAAGTTTATTCATTCAACAGCGAAAGCCAATTACAGGACAACTTAATAAAAAAAGAAAAAATACATGTGCAGTATCCTAATTGCTACAAAGAATAAACAAACGAGCAAAATAGCAATACAAGAATACAAAAACCTTAGTACTGACAAACATAAATAATTTACAGCTCCAAGTAATTGGAATAGAAGACATTAAAGTTCTTTGATATAACGTAAATTGGAGACTTCATCATAATGTTCGTCCTAGCCCTTGGTGTATTAATTATAGCACCATATCTAGTACTATGCGGTGGGACATTAAAATTAACCGCAGCAAGCAAGGATGTAGAATCAATTTTGTTTTGTAGCAATTTAAGCATGAATGTGGCACTACATCGCTCACGGCGGTGAGTTAAACTTTCAACATTATGATGATTTAATAAACTGATGTAATCTACATTTCTTTCAGGGTACACACCAGCGATCTTAAAAGACAAATATTTGAGAAATCTTCTCTGTATTCTTTCAACAGAAAGTTGTTGATTAATGTAGTAGGGAAACCATACCAGGGATGCATATTCCAGTTTACTACGTACAGTAGCATAATAAACAGTCTTAATTGCAGATTTATTATGGAAAGACTTACATGATCGTATAAGAAAACCTAAAGATCTGGACGCTGACAAGCAAAGCGGTGTTACGTGTTGAGAAAAAGTAAGCTGTGGATCAAATAATACACCCAAGTCCGAAACTTCAAATTTTCTGTTACTAGATTCTGTGCTTAGAGAATAGTTAAAAAATACTGGAGAAATACATCTAGTGTAAGATACAACTGAACACTTGGCAATATTCAGGGAGATTCTGTTCTGATTACACCATTCATCAATAAGGGAAAAATTGGCCTGCAGTTTTACGCAATCCATTTCTGTATTAATTACGTTATATATTTTTAGATCATCTGCATATGCCAGTAACTCACAGTTTAATTTCAGAAGTAGATCATTCAAAAAAATGTTAAATAATAAGGGACCAAGGTTTAATCCCTGCGGCACCCCAGAGGGTATAAGAAAGTGCTTAGATGAAAACCCATTATAAAATACATAACCAGATCTGTTGTTGAGGTAAGAAGACGTTAACTTTAGAAGTGAAGAGCAGAAGCCAATATAGTCCAGTTTCGCAAGAGGTACATTGTGGTGGATAGAGTCAAATGCTCTTGCTTGCGATGGTCAATTGCAGATGAAATGAATTGAATAATATTTGTCAAGTTTGAGACGGCAGATCTTGCAGCTATGAATCCGTGTTGCTGTTCAGATATGTATGATTGAACATTAATGTAGATTTCAGTCAACAATATATGTTCAAGAACCTTAGCAAAGTTTGATCAGATGTTTATGGGTCTATAGTTAGATATGTCAGAGTGGTTACCTTTTTTAAATATAGGTATAATTTTGCTTATTTTCCACACATCAGGGAATTGAGATGTTGACAGAATTAGATTTAACAGTATAGTTAGTGGAGAGGCGAATTCAGGAGTACAGTCACGCACTCGGAAACTTGGTATGGAATCATTACCAGTAGACGTATCAGGTTTAAGACGCTGCGCACTCACTCTAACAAAAGAAATAATTGTCAATTTTCACAACTACTGTCGTTGGCTGGACTTAAATATCCTTCTACTACTCATGAGATGGATGGGTAACGCTAATAGCAGATAACCTCTTAGACGTTAATTGTAATATTACAATAAATATGGTATATATTTCCTTTTAGTAAGAAACACTTTTCCCAAAATTCCTGCCATTTCTTTAACTGCAAAAAATACGTTTTTACAAACTATTCAAAATAAGCTATTGTCTTGCTAATGATCTCTTCGTTTTAGAATTTTTTCCCAGCAAACCGCATTTTCATATTATATATTATATAAAAGGAAGTCGCAAGGATCCAAGTCGAGTAAGTAAGATGGACGAGGCACTAATTCATAGACCAATTGATGCAATTTATGATGTGAGCTGGTGTACTGTCATGGTGCAACAATTTTCTCGTCGAATTTTCTTAAAAATTTAATGACGATTATTTCCTTCGAATCCCAAAAAATCACATTCGCAGGTGTTTTAAGCAGGGTTAGTTTCATGTTTTGACAACAAACCACTGTAATACTTCCTTGCAAAGCATACACATTCGAAAAGGTACAATAACTGGCAGAGTAAATTTACAAGACTCTCTTCTTTTGAATAATCGGTCTGCATCGCTGGAGTTGCCCCAGAAAATGATACCATACGACAACATCGAACCTATGTAGGCGTGGTACGCAGAGAATGCAACTTCTACATGCACTTGAGCAGATTCTCTTCTTAGTGCACTTACCTGTTCTTTTCAATTCAAGACACTATCGAATTGAAGTCTTAAGAACTTCATGTAGTTAGCATTTTTTCATTGTTGATCTTTATAGTATAGACTAAAATAAATTGTACTTGCACTGTACTGTACTGATTGTACTTGTTTCGTTTACATTTAGTTGTAGGTTAGACAAACCAATTAGCCATCGAATTAATCAGCGTTTTGTTACCAAATAAGACCAAATGGTTCAACAATTGAAGCTTTAAATTTAAAAGCTTGGCTATCTAACTATAACTTATTTATAACCTCGTTCAAATTTCAAAATAAAGTGACAGTAATAACCAAATGTTTGAACTTTGTGTGTTTTCTTTATGTTCTCTGTTTTGTTTATTTTGTTGTGGATTTTATTCTACTTATTTCTATTGTATATGAGGAAAGTATTACTTATTCAAAATTATACATTATCTCAAACCTATGTCAACATTATCAGCTGGTAATCAAACCGTCGTTGGGCGTATAATGCAGGACCCTAATGTGAAATAGAAAATTTCCTATTGAAATTCCATTCCATATTCAGATTTTTATACCTGTTGCTACCAACTTTTAGTTAAAAATGTTACATTTGGTGGTCAAAGGTGATCAAAAAATTTTAATTTTCACTGAGATATTTTCACGTATGTACATATATCAAGTAACACAAGTAATAAATGATAGAAGTTTTAAGCTATCACGAAATGCATAAACACATCTGTTATAACTTCATAAATTAAACCAAGACTTCCATTATCCATCGTCTCAATTATGGCTAATCAATCAGCACGTTAATCATTATAGGAGAGAAAATTCTCTTTAGCTTCACGTCCAATAGTCATTACACCACACGATCGTATTTTTTCATTTGCGTTACTTTTTTTTTCTTCCGCTGCATCAAGTGAATTATTAACATCGCGTTGTGGAAGATGCAGAATTACACACTTCCAATTGGTAAATTATTGAGTTTCCTGGGCATTTTGCGCATCAACAACAACATAATGCCAGATAATGCGATAGATGGTTCTGGATGGAAGGATGAGACTTGCGTATAAAGATAATTATTTTGATGGTTCGCAAAAGCTAATCATTATTATTACAGTTCACCATCTAATGATATCTAATCGTAAAATTGTATATTGCTGTTCGTTGTAGAGAGTTACCGCCTGCGTTTGTTGTGATTACTACTATTAAAGTGATAGAGGTAATAAGCAAACTGTTATAATGTTACAAATAAAGGCAGATAACTTATACGAAAATATGGAAGCTACTCAGCATCCTTCAGCGTACAAATTAATGTAAATTATGTCAATATATTCAATAGATATACGGTGTGTTCGCGGATCGAATTGACAAGAGAAAAATCTCTATTATTAATTTTACAGCGAAAAGTTATTCTTTATGAAAAATTCTGCTTTTCTGTGAAAAAAACCGACATAAAATGTACAAAGTTTTGGTAAATCAAGAAAACGTAAAAATGCCTCAAAAGAGAAGCATTGTTATTTATTATTTTAGACAAAATGTTTATAAAAGGAATTTCTTTGAAAAGAAGGACTTTTCATAAAGAATAACTTTTCGCCGTAAAATTAATATTAAAGATTTCTTGCTCTCGTCAACTCCATCCGGGAACACATTGTCTTGTGGGGGTTTTTCCGATGTAATTAAATTCTTGCAAAATATCAAGCCCCACCCACTACACCACAAGGTCTATGCCAGGAACTAAACCACATTTAATATCCTGCTCCAAATTGATACATTTTGCAAGTCAGTTTTGCCGGTTTTGAAGCGCCCCATTATTTTTACAAGCAATATTTATCCGCATCACAAGGAACAGGGAGTACCCAATGGTAAATACTTTTATATTTGCGAAAAGTAAGCCCTACCAGTTTCTAAAATTGTATATCATAATTACATTTACAACGAACAAATTACTACTTGTATGCAATAATCCAGTTGTACAGTGTTGAATAGAGACAATGGTCTAACAATGAAGCAGTTTAGTTTGAGAACTTTTAAATTTAATAAAGCATCCGTTTTAGGAAATATTTCCTACACGTGACCACCCTCTTAAATTTGATTTATAATATACAGGGTCATTGTTAAATATACAGCATAAATTCAAGAAATTATTTCATGGATTTTTTTATGAATAATTATATCTTTGATTTTCGCTTCATTTTAACGGTATAAGGCTATAAAGCTTTTCAAGAAACAATAAATTTATTCCATGAATACTACGTATAAAGATTGTTGATTCATGATTGAAAATAATTACAAATATAGCATTATATAGACGACATACCATTGCCAGCAAGGAATTTAATGTGGTTCATGCTGCAGCACCAGCACATTTTAGCGTGGTTGTACCCGCGGGTTTCTAAACCCGGAAATCGCTGGATTTGTCAAGAAGGACCTATGAGACTTAAATCCCATAGATTTCTTCCTTTGTGGCTACTTACTACCCTTAGTTTGGTCATTAGAAAATGAGGGATTCAGTTAACTCTACATGCAATGTACTAAACAACCCCTGATGTTTCCGAAAAAATCCTTAAGTCAACATTACATTCAGTATATGTTGCTTGAAAATGATATAACCTTCCACCTTCGGACCGACTTTTGAAAAATCACCAAAAATATAACTGTTCACAAAAAGAATTCGAATATATATTTTTTCGTAGATTTCCCGTGGATTCGAGAACATCGACTTGATTCTCCTTTAGCAGTTTAATTTTAACATTCTCCTCCACCAATTCAAACACCGCCTCTTTTCAAATATATATGCATACACAAATGATCGCAGAGTCCTTTCCAGACTATAATATTAGGCCATGGTCTACCGCCTAGCCTTACTGCGAAGTGTCATCTACAACCTTAAAATGTACACATTCCCTAGTGGACCTGACTTGTTAAATAACCTATATTTAAACTGGGAAAATATTAATTAGACCAAATAAAATTATTCTATATATACTTTGCGGGTAAAAAAACAAAAAAAAACAAAAAAAAACAATGAAGGACTCGATGATTAAGCCGCTACAATATCATGCTAAACGCTAATCATACCGATTATGACTGCATTTTTAACGTTACAACACATATTACAGCGCAGGTATCGGCAGTGCTTGTATTACTCTCTGCAATTAGTACAATATTAATATATACACTTCAGTTACTTCTTTTCTATTAAATTTGGTAATTACTGAAAGCTGCCTAAAGTTACAACAGCTTTTGGATAGTTACAACCAAAAATAATCGTTGCTATATTTCAGCCAAACCTAGTATTTATTATTTAAAAGTCATGCCAGCAGGGCACGTTAACTTGATCGTAGCTAGAGTGGTATGATGAGCAATTAGGTCGTGTGAACATATTGATTCGCACATTTATCCGCAATAAAATGTCAATAAAGTGACTTGCCTTGTCGTTACCTCGGCACCGTATTTCGAGTAAATTTCCACAAATTTGGTCTCATTGCACAGAGGTTCGAAAGATGCATATTTCCATTTTAAGAAAACTCAAGAAGGTAGACATGTGTAAAAGATATTTACTAAAACAAATGCTTAATTACATATGCCACGTATTCGAAAAAACTAAAATACTAATTTTATCATCAAATCCTTTCCAGATATTTTTCTTAAGCTTGCACCTATAAATTCACGCATTAAATAACTGTTGCTGTAAATAATTGCTTGCTTTCTTCTAAGAGAAAATACGATATAGATTTGAAAATATACGAAATACTATAAGCTCTTTAAATCCGACAATAACCCTACGCATTTGCAAAGATCAAAGACTTTCTTAATGTAGGTCATGCAGGTCAACATGCGGGAATCGCATGGCACACGGCCAAAAATTAATGTGAAAATACACGGATATGTTTATAAGAGCATCAGCGTTAAATCTTGTAGAATAGCGGGCGATCCACTTTCTGTAGCGTTGATGAATTTTGGATGATAGTAAAATTATTCCCAATACCTTGTA
>LR737385.1:2610763-2629596 GCA_902655005.2 Marronus borbonicus
CTTTAGATAAAACTGCATTTATTTTCTTAAAGCTGTACACCACATTAAGAATTATATCTGTAAAAGGATCGACAACTTCGGAACGCAACTTTTCCCTCCCCCCCACTATGAACATTAATAGATAATCCCTAATAGAATTCGAAACACCATGAGAACAGTTATATCTCGATGAAGCGTACATACGCGGAAAGATATTTCCTGGCGGGCAAGAGAAGGCCCTCTAGCTCGGTTTCCGATCGCGGTGTATCCTTTATCTGACGTAAAAACGGGACAATAAAGCTCTCACGTGTGTACGCGATCGCATAAAGAATCTAAAATGTCACGGTTAGGCTTGTTGAACACGAATCCTATTCGGGTACCGCTCTCGGCTTACAGCCACACACGAATTCATACTACTGCGAGCCCAGACTAGCCGGTCGATCTGACAAGTTAATTCTATAGATCTTCGACGCTATTATGGGAAGCTATCTAATAGATTTCCCATAGTAATGCAAATCACCGGTAATAATGGCGTACGGTGCCGTGCGATAATCTCGTCCTTACCATCATAAATTCGTAATGATCGTAGATGAATAGTTGTCCACTTGCCTCGCTCGCATGTATTGTACTACCCGTCAGAAAGTCGCAGAGATATATCAATGGAAGTTCTCAAAAGTTCTAACAAAGGAGACAATCTACACATTGATATTCTTTGCTGAAGGAACAAGCAGGTACCTATTCTGACTGGAATGATTTAGAACTTCTATCTCTAGACAAACACCATGTTTGCATATTAAATTTTGAACAAGTTTGAGGCATTTTCTAACAAAATAATGTACAGACTCGAAAATAAAGGCTAAGTCGCTGTCGCAACACACTGACGCGGACACATCAGAACAACAAAATTATTGAAATGATTTTGAGCCTCGAAAGAATTGATTCAGATAACCGATGCACCTATGTGTGTGATAAGGGGAACAAACATTTAACGTAGAACGGACCTAACTTTTTGTTTTACATGGACAATGTCTTCTATTAAAAAAACTAAGAATAATCTGAAGAATCTTGTTAGGGTATCTATAGACCACTGCTTAGAGATCAATCGATGAAGTCTTCTAGCATCACAGACAATGTAACCATTAAAGTTGATGGTGATGCTTTGTAAATAACCAATTCACTTAAGAATCGAGGACTAATAATAGATAATAAACTTAGGTCTAGAGAACACGTAAATAAATACATTTAAAAATTCTATTTTTATTGCTTTCTCCTATTTTGATTTATGCAAACATTACTATATAAATCATTATCATTCTTAGCATTAGCGTTTATTTCAGCTGTATATCAATTAGGTAAACGGTAACGTCTTCAGCAAAACATTAAAGAACAAATCCCTGGATACTTCACGAAACTAATTTTGGTTAATCAAAACTTTGTAACGAGATTCCATCTGGATTCCGCTCGTACGTCCTCACCTTAATAGCATGCAATTTGCAGAATATGCTCATATTTATGGGTCTGCTGTTGTAACATATGTATGAACATATAAAGCGGCGTCAATAGATCTCCGTTACGTATGAATATTATGCAGCCGTGCAGTGTAGTTTTTACTAAGGAGGAGTACGTCTGCGCCGGAAGGCACGCATCTCTCAGTCATTTCACGAGTCATATCCATGCGGAAACGATACACACTCGTCGCGATTATCTTGATTGGCATGTGGCAGCGAGCGCCTTAATACATCTCCAATTCTTTTGTTGCTCGTTCTCTTACGCTCTTCCGTCTAGGTAAAGGCGTAGCGTAAAGCATGCGTATAATCGAACATAACAGTGTCCAGCGACAACACAAAGGTACGTCACATTCGTGTCGTTCTGGGAATGCAATTGTGTTTCTTGCGTAGACGAGATCTATTTTGGTCTGCACTGGATAAGGTTAATCATCATGGAGCTATAACAATCGTTGCCTAAACGCGATAATAAATACCTTCGCTTGTTTTGATGTAAGTACCTACCTTAAAATTGTAATTACGTTGATCTCTATTTGGTAAGACATGAGATATCCATCTGGAATGGGTTGCCCATTGCTCCATGCTTGCTGGAGCTTTCTCCATAAATCTTGTGAACTAGTCACTCCTTTTTGGCGAATCCTTCTGTCAAGTTCATCCCACATTAATTCGATAGGCGACATGTCAGGAGACTGAGGTGGCCAAATCATTCTTTTTAAACGACCTTCTTCTTCCAGAGATGCTAGATAGTTTCTGCATATACGAGAAGAATGCTTAGGGTCGTTATCCTCTTGAAACGTAAAGTTTCGACCTCGTAATCGTTCCCCACTTGGTACAGCATTCTCTTGCAATATTTTGAGATAGCCCTCTTTACAAAGTATTCCCTGTATTCTTACTAAATCACCTACAGCTGTTCCCGCCAACCAGTCCCAAACCATTACGTTACCTCCATCGTGCTTCGCTGTAGGTAAAATATACTGTTCACTAACTGTCACCAACCTGTCGCCTAACAAACGTCCTCCGTTTGGAGCCAAATGTTTCAAATTTGGGCTCATCTGTCCACAGCACGTTGCACCACTGGTCGAATATCCAGTGTCTGTGTTCCTGTGCCCACTGCAATCTTTTTCTTTTATTTTGAACTTTCAAAAGCGGTTTTCTGGCAGCTACTCGTCCCTTTAAGCCTGCCGCAATTAATCTTCGTTTCACGGTCGAATGCGAAATAGGATTTCTTCGTGAAAGATTGACTTGCTGCGTTATTTCCGGAGCCGTTAGGAATCTGTTTCTTTTTGAAGCAAGAACCATAAACTGATCTTCAGCAGCTGTTGTCTTCTTTTTACGTCCTGAACGTTTCTTATCAGCCAAAGAACCCGTTTCCGCCACCCGTTTTAATGTTGTAAATACACCATTTTTCGATATTTTTAATTTTTTCACAATAACTGCCATTGAGTAAAGTAATAATAGCAGAACGCGTTTCGATGGAAATTTCTTTTCGTTCCGCCATTTCAGCACCACCAGTTTATTACGATAGTTAATTTAAACTAAACTACTATCAAGATCGATTTTATTTTAGATACTAGACGATATCTGCTTTGTTTGTTGTACTAAGTGTTCCGTGAATCTCACATTATTCCTTTGTGGAAATATTCGACAATATTTTCAAGTTTACGTTTATAACCCCATAAAAGCGATTAAGAGGAATTTTGCCTGAAGCTGCGGTAGAATATAAATGCGTTATAAATTTGATGGGATACAAGAGAATACTGTTGTAAATTATGTTCATACATATAGAAATGTATACTCTTTCATATAAAACACAATCAATTGTCAATATTTCAATTTTGCTTATTTTTCAGAGTTTTTCTCAGTCGTTCTCAAATATATGAACGGTAGTGTATGTGTGTTTAATTTTCTACATAGACACACTATGCGTATGCTTAATTTGGCGCATGCTGTGCGCCACTTCCATGAGTAATCAAACGTGTAGGAAGCCACTAAACCATTATGTACATGTTTGAATATGAAAGAATTTCATTGATTAATAGGTCAGGATTAGATACTAAAAATGAAACTTTCCCTTGACAGTCTTTGCATAGATATATCGACGGGTACAGTTCCTCATGAGATACCTGTAGTATTAATACGATAAACACCCTGTTTTATATTCTAATTTGTATCAGTGCTGAATATTCTTCCTTATATATATCTTTTTAGCTCAAATTGATGACGTCATAATTGCATTATATTCCCCACTAATGGCATAATTCGCTAAAATGCTAGGATTACTTGGGTAACACAAAGATACCGTTGCATACTTTGCTACAGATAATTAATAAATCGGTGTAGCAAAATGAATTTTATTGGGAAGTTTTTACGATGTAAAGATAGGACGTGTTTTAAAATATGTCTCTTTTGTTACCTTACAAGAAAAACTCTTCAGATGTCAAATTCAGAATCAGATGAAGCTTGGTAAGAACAAAGGAAAACTTTCTTTGTCGGTGGAAATTCGCTTTGAAGAAGTGAAACGACCCTCAGAAAATTGATGAATTTTCATTTAGGAAGTTCCTTCAAAAACACGGTACTGCGGAATATACAGAGTGTTGCACTTAAACGCAACATTAGTGTGATGGGCATATTAATAATAATGTGGAAAAAAGCTTTAAATAAAAGTTGTTTGCTGTTTAAATCTACTTATTAAACGTGGATAAGCATATTTATATCTAAATTCTTTCTATTGTACGTTAAAATGGTTATCCGATATCTATTTTAGGTCCTCGATATGTTAACGAATAATTAAAGCAAGGGAAATAACATTTCAATTAGTATCCTTTTAATATTTTTCAAATACGACTAAACTCTTTATTCATCAAATTAAATTGAAGGGTGGGAAGAACAAATCGATAACAATCTTTTTATAGAGGTATTGAGCTTCTATTTACTATCGAGAAATCCAAAATTGCTTCTTTCCACAAAAGAATGTAAATCAATTGAAGAGTAGGAGCAATAAATCAAGGAATATTTAAACGTTTGCATTGGACAGATGTAACGGAATGAAGAAGAAACCAATTTTTGTTTAGTTTATAAAGAATGAAAACTAAGTTTAAGGTAGCTTTAACTTCGTTTAAATGTGGATTTTGTTTTTCAACAATGTTTAAGTTGGTTCTCAAAAGATTCGCATCCATATCTGAACGTACTGTACATTCCTACCAAGTTTTATACGATTCTGAATTTAGCACCTAGAAAGCTTTGCTTGTTAGATACAAATATTTCTAATTAGTGTAATTGAACTACAATTTTAGAATCGTGCAATGAATTCCAATTCTCACTTCCATATTTACCTTATTTTAAAAGGTATTCTTTTAATTACTTATAATTGTTTTCTCTTTCACTAGAATGTACCTACATATCGGCATTAAAACGTTTATGCCTACAACAAAAGTCGTGAATCTATTCATACCTTCCACGGTTAAAAGCCATTTTCCTCCATTAGGTTCCTCTCTAAGGTTCATTCGTACTAAACGGAGGTTTATGCATCTATGTGAGAGATTTTAATTCCACGCTCTCTCCAACGTAATCAGGACGCGCCCTTCTCCATTTCAAGCCCGAAGACAAAGGAACATAAACAGTGCGCGTGAATGTTGCGGAGGGGCGTACCAACAATACAAAGGGGTACAGCGCTTTCGCTCTTCCCATCTGCGTGATATCGTTTTTGTTACGTTAAGGGACAAGTAGGTCTTCTAGGGTCGCTAATTCGGTTTACCGAGTGGTAATTAAAATTCATATATGCGTATTGGCGTTGCTCTACGGCTACCGTACGTGCACAAATAATATTTGGTTAGCGTTAAATTGAATCAAACAAACCATTATCAGAAAATTGGCAAACACGGTAAATTTAATCAGGTACCGGGTATGAATTTTAGCGACATCACTACTGCTATGCATAAAGACCGGTAATCCCGATTATTGTAATTGAATTTTAAATAATAAAAATAAAACAAAGTAGCGTAATAAATAATCAAAAAAAGAATTTGAGTTATTCTCAATTCCTACTAAAACAAATCGAAAATGTTATATCTAGCCGCTTATTTATGCATCTACCTAAAAATTCCTTTCCTTAAAGAAGGGTTTATGTTGGAATTACAAGCAGTGTAACATATTACCCTTCTTACTTACAGTGGTGGACGACAAATAAGTTGTTCTGAACAATACCGCCCTTCTAGACAATTTTAAGGATGCGCTTACTTAGGGTAGTGCGAAATTAGTGTAACAATTAATATGAAATTAGTGTACGAATTTGTAAAATATTTCGCACCAATTTGACAACAGACAATTTTTCCTTTATCATAATGAATCTAAATTTATCTGTTTCTTTTTTTTTTGTTTTGATTCCGCGCCGAAGTAGTGTCAATGTTTCACGTGTGCATAGTTTGGCACTACACTGATTCTTAATTCTATACTACCTAATTATGTGAACGGGCGTATTAATTTGCGCTGTGCGAACTTTTGTACCAGACGTTAACATGATTCCTGCACTAATTTCGCATTACCGTATGTGAACCCCACTTAACGCCTTTAGAGATACAAGTGGCTATATACCATCGAAGAAAGGTATAATTTCTAAAATTCTAAAGAACACAAATACATAATTACATACTTTGTAGATCTAGCACTTAGAATGTAATATTAACACTTTTTAAGAGTGGGCATTGCAACTCTGTAATTTGAACATTAGAAACGGTTAAACACGAGGAAACTTCAGATTTGTGTATGTGTATGCCTTGAAACATCAAGTAAAACGACCTTCAAACAGCACTAAACTGTCAACGCACTGTAGGATCGGTTAAACGGTTAACTGTTCCGAACAATAGTATATTTCTTATCAGTTTAGTCGATCGTATGTGAATAATTTGTACCCTCAAAGTCAACTGTTTTCGAGATATTTACGGCTACGTTTAAATGTTAGCATTTGCACCGGTCTTGTTGAAATTAAATATTTGAGAGTGTAATGAAGGTGAAGGTCAATAATGATGGCAAGGATTGTGGCGTAGGATGGCAAACAACACTAAAGTACTGGCATACTCCACGCCACACAAATTTAACTAGTTAACAAGTAACAATAACAATCAATTTCGTTCCACAAAAATAAATACATACATTGATCATGATCATCTCAAATATTTATAATTTTGAGAAAACCCTTTTATGAAGATTAAAAGATTGTTACAACAGAATTCACAAAGTATCCAGACAGGATTCGATTGACTAAAAGGACCCGTAACTGTTTTCTGACTGATTCTGCCGTATACGATGAGCTTTAGCTAGTTTGTGATTTCTGTTGGAGCAAAGCTTAAATCTGACATGCATTAACAAACAATCATATTTACATTATTGAAGAAATTCATAACTCGCATTTTCTCTAAAGTTTCAATATTCTTGCAGTTTATCTATGCATTACTATATAATGTATTCAAAACAGGTTTTTGCTTGGAACAGAATCAACGAACTTTAATCAAAATCGTTAAAGTCTACGATCTGAACGTCTTTCATTTTTTAGCAACAAATCTATCTGATACTAGAAAGAGATAAAATACCCCTTTTTTTCTCCATCATGCCGTAATACTTAAAAGTGTCTATTGTCAACAGTGTAGTCTATGATATACGGCTAAAGTTACACGATTTATCTAAGTTCGCAGCCCTCACCCTAAATTTCATGTGGCTAATATCGGCAACCCTCGCTTAGAATCCAGTAACTGAAAAGCATGCTTCGCCACATCGAAACTCTGATTACTTCTCTCCCCTATTTCTCTTATCATCCATTCGTAAGATGCGGTTACAACCGAAATACTAATACTAGTTTATTGCATTAGAGATAGATGGATGTCGCAAGTTTATGGGTGAAGCTGAATGATTCTTATAATTGAAAGTAGCCATAATAAAGTCTTTTCTGCAATGGAAACCGCTCTTTTTCTTCAGGAAAGCCATATATTGTAGAATTAGGTAATTTTATCGAAGTAAATTGGAAGTGGAAGCTGCATACACAGGTTTCCATAAATATTCTGTTGATATAGTGCTGTTTTGTTCTAGCAAGAAAAACAATGTAGTTTATATCTTACATTCTGATCAAGTTCTTTGATAATTTGTTGATAGAGACGTGCTTATTTTGTCATACTATCTTCCCTTTGCTTCCAGTAATTATGAAGCACTTTGCAAATCGACAGCAAAAGCAAATAAAGCAACGTTGGGGATAATAAAGTAGGATTAGGGATTAGTATAAAAAAAAAATAATAATTCTTTAATTTTGCAATAATTAAAGAAATTAACTTTCCTGAACGCTCACTATGAACGGAGGCAACAAAACAAGGTTACATTATGCAAAAAAAAGAATCTACCAGAAATGGTACATTAGTTATATTGAAATTCCTACATACGTTACGCATCTACTGCCTAAGGGGCGTGATGAAGACTGATTTATACCGTACAAATCTTGCTTCACAGGAACCAAAAGCAACACAGTACATACAAAGTTACGTTAACTTGCCGTTTGATGAATACACGCACATGCTGGCAAAACCTAATTCGTGCATAGAATGTTTGCACGTTTGCTTATTTGCGTGAGTCATATATGATGTTCAATTAACCAGTCTTCATTTACCAGAACGTCAAGGAAACTGTTACAATATGGGATCTCCGGCGAATATTATGAAAATCAAGCAGTAACAACGAAAATAAGTGCAAGAAAAGTAGTAAAGTATTTTTAATCTTAGAAGGTGATCCTCTCTGGCAACGGGGCTGAGTTGGTTAAATGGGCGCGTCGTCGGCCAACATCAACTTGCCCACATTTATCGAATGCATGCCTGTTCTGCAATATATTCCGCACTTCTTGTTCAGAGTCCAAAAGTAACATTCTAAAATACTAGAAAAATTTCTTTTCATCTTTTAGATCATTAAACAATTGATGAACTCTTAAAGGTTTGTTCTTTTAACTATTGGGATAGATCCAGTTATTCCTCTTATTTTTTTATACTTACTTTCCTCTTCTTCTGCTAACAATGTAGCTACTACTGCAACTTTGTCACTATCAGAACCACCATGTTGGCTAAAGATCTGCTTTCACGGCACACGGTCCGCCGGTTGTCACCGAAAAGGTGGGTGTCTTTGCTACCCGTCGCCATTAGGATAGCATCGGGCTGAGCCGTAACGGGTTAGGATGCAACAACATTTATACATAAATTAGGACTCATTGGAATTCGAGATACGCCCTGGAATGGTTGGTTTGTTATTCATCAGGAAGAACGGTAAAAAAAATAAGTGCTACCTATTGCAATTGGCCTATCACAAGGGACCATTTTGTTACCAATTTTATTCTCAATTCACCGGAATGAAGAGACGAGACTAAAAAGAAGCGACTCGATTATATACACCACTGCATTAATTTAGGCATCGCCATGTTACGTACTATGCTTTGAGGTGGCATATCTTTAAAGAGTCGTACCGAGCTGGTGGGTTTGAGAAATCAATCCATAAATGCAGAGAGGTATAGTGACTTGTGTATTCGATCGTTGTGCTATTTGCACGAAATTTTGGAAGAAATTTTGTATTTGTGGACGATAATGCTCGTTCTCAGCTACCCCGCATCGTGAAGGGTGTCATCGTTACCAATAATATCGAAAGAATGATATGGCCCCCTAATTCTCCAGACTACAATTGCATCGAGCATCTTTGGAACAAACTCGTCCACGTCCACTTATAACGCTAGATGAGCTTGCGACGAGAATGGGAAAGAGTTCCGCAATACACCAATACTGCTATACTTCAGCCATTTTGTTTTTCTTTCTTTTGTAAAAAAATAGGTTTTCACTAACTTTTAATCAGTGGATCACTTCAATTAGGCAACAGTTTACATTATCCTATTGATGGTCCCTTCCTCCTATCAGCAACTTTTTTCGTACATACCGGAAATGATACAAACTAATATAACGCCCTATATTCATTGTCATATACTTCACAGTTAAATAATATGCAGAAGAAAATCTGTATGTATGTCAAGAGAATATATGTGTCTTCTTTAATAAGCACACTTATTTATAAATTGATAATTGTCATGATTAGAGAAGTTATTACACTAGATTAAATTGCAAGTTTCTAATTCTAATTAAACCTACTTACAGAGAGATTTGTCGGTCCGCAGAAATATATTACGCGGCATATATATAGAACCAGCTGGAAATGATTAAGGATTATTACACTCGCAATTAAATTTATAAATTTATTAGAATTCGCCATCGAAGCTGCTGCACCGCTTGCATACTTACAACGAACATCGCGCAAGAACTTGCGTGCCGGGAATAATTCGCCCAACCGGGCGAATTATCGACAGAAGGAAAGAAAGAAAGAAATAACCTGCTTCTCGCGTTTCTATGTCGGAATGAAGTAAAAGAAGACCAGGTCCGAAAAAATGCCATTACTTATGTCTAACGACCTTTTAAATTACGTCTGTATTAAATATTTTCTTTCTTGTAGAAACTTAAAAATAAAAGCCGCTCTATCCGAAGCCAATTACTAATGCTATTGACTCTGCGTCGCGCTCCAATTGCTTTAATAGCATCTACGAACAAAATTGTCACTCTTGTGATAACGCGTAATACATAGAATCGGACACCGCAAGCATTTCCCTTTTTTTTATGTACAAACGGTTTAATTTAGCGATGCCGCTTCTCTATTTGAATAACATTCAATTCTTAGAGTCTCTAACAATTGAAAAATAACAGCTTTGATTGTCAATTGTTGTGTTGATTAAAACTAACTGTTTAGCATTAATGTTTGTATAATTTTCTGAATTTACGTAAAAATACATGTTAGCCTTGAATTTGCACAGTAAGGCTAACCACAATTGTTTTACACTCAAAAATGATATGAAAGACAGTATTCTTTCAGCGGCAGGGGTATGGTGTCAGTGGTCCTCCTATTATTGTTAGGATACGTTATTCATCGTATTTTTTTTTCTCCTCTTACCAATACCAAAGCTGCCACCGAATAATCTCGCGCTATTGTCTCAACCGGTGTGTCTATCTTCGTGTGACCTACATCAGTTTATGCAGCAAAGTGCAATTAGGTACCTTGTAAGCTAAAATATTTTTCATCCGAGGAGATATTTTTCCTACAAGAAGCCTATTTGTTGTGAATTTATTTATTTATGTTTATTTTATTTCTTAGATTTGATAGTAGAATAAAGGAACTTGTTTCTGCCGGCTTACTTATAACGTTTGTTCCTAGAAGTGTAACAAATCGTTTTCTCTAAGGTTACAATGTTCAAGTTTAAACATATTATGCATAATTTATTAATAATAGCGTAAACTTTCCATTCCTCACCATTGTATATTCAATAGGTGCAGACGGTATAAAAACTGGTACCAACCAAAGCTAGGTCTAACTGTATTTCAATCGCGATCAAAAAAGGAGATTGTTTCCAATTTTTATTAACATATGGCGAATTATACTGGAACCCGGGCTTAATTTTTTCACCAAGCAACGCATCAACTTGCCTTTCTAAGGTGACAGTACGAACTAAAAGATATAGCGCACTCATCGGGCGCGCATACTTTCCAATAAAATTGTTCTAAATTTTATTAGAATAAATTCTGAAGAGTTGAATTTGTGCACTACATGTTAAAACGTTTTTTTTATGCTTAAATGAATCAATTAACTTCTATTTTAAAATTCGCGCGAGTTATATATGCCGGGATTTTTTTCTCGTTATTTTGTAGTTTAGCTTGTTCAGCAGAGACAGTTGTACACATTTATCAATTTCAATTACTATATCAGGGTTTATCTTGAATTTACTTCTACAACAAAGTTCTTCATTGAGTTATGTGTATTGTAATCTTAACAAATACAACATTTAAAATCATCATCATTAGCCCCACGACGAATATCGTTCAGCCAGGAGCGTTCCGATAACATTCGCAAGAGCTTACTCCTCTTGCGGCTCTGGTGTTTCTATCCCCGCATGTTTGTTCGGTAAATATATCTCCAGCTAGCGATAATCTCAGGGAAACACAAATATATCTTTTCATCGTAAATTCTTTAAAATTGCATCAATTCTTTAATAAATTTAATGTGACCTACTGAACACATAAGAAATAAAGCCTAATTAAAGTTCTGGGTTCCCAAAATGATTTTAAATGGTTTGACATATAGGCCTGAAAGGGCCAATAAAGGGATACAATGAGATTAAAATCTATTATTTAACCAAAAATTACCCAGGAGGGCGGGAGGAAGGGGAATCAAAAAATTTTAAATGTGGGGGCGGGTGAAGACTTGTTGGAAAGGGTTTTCCGAGGTCTCTACGACTTTTTTCCGCAGAGTTTGGATCGTTTCATTACGGCCCTGATTGGAGCGCAGTGCGATTTACGGTGCTAGACGTCTTAGATACGTGATATAAATAACTATTTTGCCTAAGTATTTTTCATTTTAATACATTTTTGAAAATGCATTTCACTGATACGGAAACTATTCCTGCATTGATGATGAAAGGATATGCGACAGAAAAAGGTCCTCTCGAGAAACAGCGATTTATTCAATGCCAATTTCAAAGACAACTTTACAATATTCGACGATGATAGCCAGTCGCCACACGCAGTATCCTCAGAAAGCTAACGTTTGGCCAGGATAATGCTTAATCGCATTATAGGACATTTTTTTATTGAAAAAAAAACATAAATTTACAAAATTGTTGTAAATTGTTGAGAACCGCCGCTTATTCAAGCTATTGCTGGAGAAGCTTACATAATGTTTGGCTGTAGCAGGCTAATTTTTCTCTGGAAACTCAAATATTATCAACGATGTTTTTGGTAATCAATGGATTATTAAGCGGGGCACAATAGAAGTCACTGAGGCCATCAGATTTTGTCTAATTAGACTTCTTTTACCGGGGGTATTTGAAAACAAAGATCTATGAGACTGAGCCTGAATATCTAGAAGAGCTACAGGAAAAAATAGCATAATAACATTTCAAATTAGCGAAAGACATCAATTTGAAAAATTAATAAAATAATTATTGTGTTTTTAGTTAGCCAGATACGCTAGCAATCTTGTCTTGATTAGCAGAACACGCACGTACACACACCTAAGGACGCGGATGCCTGCGTGAAGCCCTATCTTTCTTCTGTTGTCCAACATAATCGAGGCTTTTTAACTCGAATTATGTTTAGTCGAGTGTTTGAATTTAATTGCAGGTTGATACGCACTAGGTTTAATTCATCATTCGTAGTTATTCTTATCAAGTTATTCTTTTAAATTGTCGAAAGCGTATCTAGCTAATACTTCGAAATCTACGCCAGAAAAATATCGATAAAACCATTACACACTACTTTACATTACTGCACACTATACTCAAGCCTCAAGCTCTAATTTACTACAGGAAGTCAGACCACGTTCCGTGTTTCGAACTTGTTAATAAGCAAGTATCCTTTAAAACCAAACCTCATTTTTAGCTGCGTGCTACTTTAAAACCAGATTGAAAACAAATAAGAATCTGACAATTCCATACAGAAAATAAATTAATATATACTGATATTAAACAGTAAATAATAGCTGTTATTCAATTTGCGTCCAACACAGAAAAAAATAAATCTAACGGCTTGTCACTATTACCAGTAACCCAGCTCCTCTTCGAGCCTCTGATG
The DNA here is from genome assembly GCA_902655005.2 of Marronus borbonicus. Taxonomy (NCBI): domain Eukaryota; kingdom Metazoa; phylum Arthropoda; class Insecta; order Coleoptera; family Scarabaeidae; genus Marronus; species Marronus borbonicus. The sequence continues at coordinate 2,623,926 of LR737385.1, forward strand.
AAGAAGAAATTCCTCTATTAGTCGCCTCGTATTCACCTACCAGATAGGAATAAAATAAGCAAGCATCGTTTTAACAGTAAACCAGACTCATTCTCAGTAATTATGTTTACATTATTCGTGTCATTATGCGCAAATATTTAAATTACGCACGGCCTATAAAACCTATTTCACACATATCACCGGAAAATTAGCTCAACGTCCGCGGATCAAGCCATAACAGTCAGATTAAATTAAGTACAATTTGTTCAAGATTAGCGGATCATTGAAAAAGAGAACAGTTTACTACATGTTAAATACAACGTAAATTGAAACTGACTAACCACAACGCTCCCATTTAATAGATTAACAATCGCTAAATAAATTGAAAATTATGTATAGAAAAAAATTGATTCTGCTCTCCATATGTCATGTGGAAATTCAGGCAAAGCGATCTAGGTGAATAATGTTAAGGAAATAAGTATCTGCTGTAATGTTATAAATGTTAGAGAAACTGTTTTCTAAACGAATTAATTAATTTCTAAACCGTATAATTAATTTAGATAGAAATAAATGGCAATAGTGCCATTTTACGAGAATTAAGAATTTATCTAGCTGATGTAAAATTTGCACACTAAACATTTGGATTCGCTTGGAAAGGACTTAGCCAAATTAGTGTTTCTTGCCTTTTTCCTTCACACCTTTGTGCCCAACCAATTAGGATACATATATCAATTAATTTTTTTTCTTTTAAAATATATAACAGCCTGACATAAGCAAGAATCGACAATCTTTGAATATGACTCAACACTACCTGTAGAACGACACTTCACACAGCGCTAATGGCGGCAGACTTTAATGTTATAATTTTTAATACTGTCCTGTACCTATTCCATTATGTAAACTCCCATGTACAACAATAGCATCAAATAATACATTTCCGCAATTTTTAAAACATATACAACCTACATCTTAGGCACCCTTACATTAATACGCCAAAAAACACATAAAGGATGCTATATAATAAGCACTGTGTGTCTAATCAATGTAAGCAAGTGAAAATTGTAACACTCTTTGCTTATTGTGGTATTTCAAGGATTTCACTGCCTTAACCTTCAATATATGACACAAGTATTTAATTGGTAACCATTTGAAGCTATGCGATAGAAACATCAATAATAGCATCAATATCCTGAACAACGATGGATCCTTTCTTGTTCATCATTTACCAAATATAATGAATTATGGAGCGAAATGCCATTAGCATCGTTTACGCCTCCCTTTTTTCTTTCTGAGGTTAATAATGCAAATATTGAGCTTCTTCAACGTACCTAAAACATGTAGTACGTGAAGTGCTGTAGCACATATTACAATTTATAAAAGTGCAAATCAAAGTAAAAAAAAAATGTTTTTAGAATATGTTTGAGTCGTTCAGCACTCTCATTTAGGTGGAAGGGTAGCTTGTTTAATCAAACATGTTCTTGTTTTTGTAATCGTCGAAATTAAAAATTACGTGATCATTAGCGTACTGGTTTGATGTTCTAAGCCTGTAACATTTTGGAAAATCTGTGCAACCAAATAGTGCTTAATCTACGTAGCTATACGCAATAGTACAATGGAATTTTCTATTTTTAAAAGAGGGCAGCGAAAATTGCCATTACGAATCAAATGCTTCGGAGCTAACTGACAATTATTAGTAACTGTGCTTCTCTATTAAATTGATCAATGATTAGCACTAGACAACCTCTTAAACTTTATTAAACTTAATTTAAGAATGTCTAAAAGCCACTAGCACAGCTTCCTTTTTCAAGAGCTGCAGTAAAAAAATTCTTTTAGCTCCAAGTGCAATGAAAATTGCTTTAAATCTAGTAAATATTCTGTAGAAGTTTAAAAAGTCTCGAAATAAGGGTAAAGGTCATTTTTATATTATGAATTTAATTATAAACTTGAACATATTAAATAATCTTTTTTGTATCAAGAAATTCTACTTATTAACGAAATATACTTCCCATTGATTTTACCAATACGCAAGTATTCTCCCTTACCATTAAACAATTGTTCTTAAATGGTGAAATAACATCCCCCCTCTGTTAACGTAACGTTATGACGCAAGCTACGAAGGTAAATTGTTAATAAAAAAAGACGCATATTCAAATTATCCAGTGATAGAGGTCAAGTGTGTATGTTCCAAGTACCGAGGTCATTGGGTTAATAGAAAGGTCCATTAGTTCAATAACAATAACCGTTGCATATTTACTGCTCTAGTTTTATGTTGCTCTTCCCGTCCGCTCACTAACTCGCAACGCTTCATTTTTAATCTTCTTTATTGCTTTTTTACAATGTGAGTCAACATTGCTACCTATCTAAGCAAGGTTTCAGTGTGTCCACCACTGTAAGCAATGAAATAGATAAAATAGTAATTCGATGAATAGGTTAGTCATTTATGATCGTAAACATTTTTAGTAGCGATTGTTACACCGTTGAAACGTCGCCATTCCGTTCATTTCTGACATTTTAGGGCGACGATTCTAGGAAAACGTTTTTTGCAAATATGCATTAGTAGTAGAAAGTGCCAACTATCTATGTAATTCAAGGTTTCATACAAAACATTTGTTTGAGGTATTGCTAAGCAGAGAGATAATTTATTATTGCGTAGTTTTAGCAAGTTTACCAGTAAAACTATCGTATTTCCCGTCCATCTGGAAACACGCCTTGGTGGTGGCGATACCTGAGCCCGGGAAGGATCATCTGTTTCCGCAAAATTACTGTCCCCTAAGTCTTTTGTCCTCCCTGTTCAAACTAGAAGCAGTTATTTTAAACCGACTAAGAGAAGCCATTGTCATAGAGCTACTTCTGAGCGAGTAATTTGGTTTTCGGACTGGTCTGTCCGCAGACTTCCAATTGCTTCGTTTGTTATTGCTGCCTTCGTTATTATTGATCTTACGAAATTGGTTAAATTTACAAATTTGCTCCTTATTAATATACAGTTAACAGGAAAACTGATTTGAATAATGTATTTTTGCACCAAAAATCAAAATTACACGGAACAGTGCATTTTTCAAAATTTGAATGATTCTCAAATGAATGATAAGATAGTTGCAATGGATGAATCTATTAAAAACACACCTTATTGTTGAGTGCATATACTCAACTTTGCCAACTCCGCCTTTTAAAATTACTATTTGTATCTTAAAAAGAAAATTTTGTGGTTTAATATTAACGGAACTATAACGCTTTTTTTCCTTTGCTTAGGACATGCCAGCTTTGGTACCTCCACTATCATTTTATGTTCATTACATGCCGTTTTGTGCCGCGAAAAGATAATTTTGTCCTTCAGCATTAACTGAGTTAAAAAAATGTTTTTTCTTTAGCGGGGCTAGGTCACGCTTCTGAAAACACATCTAGCATTTCAAAATTTTGGAATTTCAGGTATATTCACATTTTATACCGCAAAATCGTGAAAAATATGAAGGGCACTCTATTTAAAAATATGATTTTATTTATTTTACAATAATGCATCGTACAATCATTTTCTTTATGAAATACACGGTAACCGGCAGCAAACTGGCCTGCCTTTAGCCGATTTCGTAGGATTAAAACGGAGATAGCAATAGTGGCCCGTTAATTTGAATCTCTCTGTATAGTTTCATCTACTTCCCGAATGCCTAAGATGAATATACTTACTTTCTTCTTGTAATTTTCATAAATTTTCTGATATTTTTCAATTAGGGTTATCATACAGTCGCTGTTGTAGTGTCCAACGTTGATATTTAAGCTACATTGAGTTAAGTAGCTAAGATATAAAATATTACCTGTATTTCCTGTTTACGCGAAAATACAATATAGTCATGATTTATGATACTAGTAGCTAATAGTAAACATGAATACTCTTCGAGCTACATTACATCGATTTCGATACGAAAAAATTCCATATTCTGCCGTTGTCTGCACGGAACTGCAGTAGTCTTTCGATAAATAGGGCCTTCCGTGACAATACTACTTGGCAAACGTCGCTATTTACTTTATTTACGGAAAGACGTTAACCGTTCAATAACCCCCACGTTGGAAGTGAAAGACTGGAAACTTTGTTACTTGTAAATATAAATTTACAAGTAACGCAAAAACGTGATTCTATACTATAACCGTTTCAAATGAATGAAATGCATTTATAAAGATTCAGATATTTAATTTATAACATTTGGCAACAAAGTTTGGCATATTTTGGAAGAACTTAATTCATGAATTAATGGATAAAATTAAGTTAGTTTAAATAATAATAAACAAACCGGCTGGAGCTGACTTAACCGTTGGTAAATATTTCTTTGCCATCTTTGTATTCGTAACTATGATTAAATAACAAACAATAAAGAACTGTATATTAGTACTATTACTACAAACTGATTAATCGTGATTTTATTGACCAACACAGGAGACAAATCTTAATAAATTGCTCTTCAGGAAATGAATGTTAACTATCCAGAAAAATACGAACTATACACTGAATTAATGAGATTTAAATGGTAGAAATTGTCCAACAGGCTATATACAACCGTGTCTGTATGTGTTTTATTTATTAACAACCATTTTACCAGCAATGTTTGTCAATTGCAAAATTGTCAGACCGAAACAAATTAATTCATAAATTTTAAGTTGAAAGAGTTTTACAAATACTTTGTATTGATTGTACGAGTATTGCGTTTTTTTAGCATATATTCATTTCTTATAGCCTTTCGTAATATTCGATTTCAATTTATATAGTTGCATTGCAAAATATAGGAAGTAATTTACTGCAAATATCTTTAGATCGTTGTAGTGTTGCAATACATAGAGGAACTGACAACAAACAGCGATGGTGGCCTTTTTTCTCATTTTTCTTTAACACTAAAAATAAACTGTGCTATTTGGCAACAGCAAGCTAATAAAGAAAAACTTCATATGTTAGAAAAATCACGAAAACGTATATTAACTCTTAGTTAATGATCCATTGATATGATGCGACGCATTGATGATAGATCGATACGTGAGTTATTTCATTAGGACTGTGGGGGACAACGGTGGCCGGTAAAAATTGGCAATAATGCCAGTAGCGTTGGCATACATCTTTAAAGCAAAAGAAAACCAAAAGAAATTAGAAATATTATACATATTGACGTTGGTGAATGCACAATAGCATATACACTGCCGTTCAGTGAAGTTCGGTCATACAATAAAAAACTATTATATCACACTGTATACAATTATTAATACATAAAATTAGAAAAATATTAGGCATACACTCTTTTCTAAGGATTAAAGCCATAAATTATTATGTAAAGTAGAAATATTGCGACAACCACAATAAAGTCCCTCTTATCATTCCAAGAATTTGAGACAAGAAGTACCGATCTTTTGAAACGGGTCGTTTGGGGATTATTAACGAACAAGACATTTAGGAAATATACCGCAGTATCATTCTTGTTTATTTATCACAGGCGTAAAGATATAAATTTGCTTCATTTTACTGTTAAACGTGTGTTGGTGTGCATCTGTCGTTTTTGCGCGAAAGTTTTAAGAAAATTTACTTCAAAATGGCACGTGGCAAGCCTACCAGTGTAGAAAAACGTTCACCATTATTACGCTGTTTGAAGAAGGATATTCGAGGCGACAAGTTGCTGAAAAAATAAATATGAGAAGTTCAACAGTAAATGACATCATA
>LR737385.1:2634596-2679925 GCA_902655005.2 Marronus borbonicus
AACTTGTTCTTCACGGCCGCGATTGACTTCGGCTGCTATTTGTGGCGTTGTCAAGTTTCTATTGCGTTTGCTTAATGATACAATTCTCAAACCTTCAGCTTTTGTTGTTTTCCTAGATGCTCCAGGACGAACACGATTTTCTATTGTTCCAGTTGTCCGATATCGCTTTATGATGTCATTTACTGCTGAACTTCTCGTATTTATTTTTTCAGCAATTTGTCGCCCCGAATATCCTTCTTCAAACAGCGTAATAATGCGTGAACGTTTTTCTACACTGGTAGGCTTGCCACGTGCCATTTTGAAGTAAATTTTCTTAAAACTTTCGCGCAAGAACGACAGATGCACACCAACACACGTTTAACAGTAAAATGAAGCAAATTTATATCTTTACGCCTGTGATAAATAAACAAGAGTGATGCTGCGGTATATTTCCTAAATGTATTATTCGCGAATAATCCCCAAACGACCCGTTTCAAAAGATCGGTACTTCCGAGAAATTCTTGGAATGATAATAAAAGGGACTTTATTGTGGTTGTCGCAATATTTCTACTTTACATAATAATTTATGGCTTTAATCCCTTAGAAAAGAGTGTATGCTTAATATTTTTCTAATTTTATGTATTAATAATTGTATACAGTGTGATATAATAGATTTTTATTGTATGACCGAACTTCATTGAACGGCAGTGTACATGGTTCTCTAGTGCCAAAGGTTCTTTATAGCAGTATTTACAACGATGCCCATTTTTTATTTCACCCAATCAACATGGTTTCCTTGCTGATCGCACCACAGTCACCAATTACAATTTCAGAGTACATATGCGAAATGTTAGACGAACGAGGAGATTTCTTGACAACAAAGGCGTGTGGAGGCGGCCTAACCTGATATACGGGCTATTAAGCTTATCATAACCGAAGTAAACCTGATTCGAGATTATACCAAAATCTGTCACCAACTCTAGTAGGACGTCTCTTTTTTACCATTGAATAACCAGGCCGTGTCATTATAAAAACGCTACATGTAATAATTTAATAAACCTTGAATTTAAAATGGCGTGAATAGTGGCGTAACCATCTAAGGAAAACCCATATTGCATCACCATTGCTTACAAAATATAAATAATTGGTCGTATGTTGTTCGAAAATACATTCTTTCCACTGAAATTCCAAAACACTCCTACGTTCTAGATAAAATTTTAGTGCTTTTATCCAACGTATTTATATTTGTAACTAACCAGTTGTTAATAATATGGATATTGATTTATGCAATCAACCGTAGACGAATAAACAGTAATCAATCGTTGTTGATTATGATAATAATAAAGTTTGTTTTTGATTCCCACTCATTATGAGTCAGTCGTACGGAATAGGGCTACCGTTTAATTATAGAAGATGATACATACATGCATGCAATTTAACATGTACCAGTGGGATTGTAGAGCACGCATAAACACTTATACAGCGCGTACACGAGCACACATACATGCATAACCTACACTGAATCTAAATGTATGTAAATGCGTTTCGTACGTCAACTATACAGCGACCTACTGCTAGGTGCACATACGTAGTCAATTGCTTCCAAATGCTAAAAACGGACAAAGCTGGCATTTTGCGGGGAAAATTCTAATTTGAATTTGTAATGAAACAAATCTTATGCTTTCCTTTCTGCATCGATAATGCGTCGAACTACAGTCAGGACTGATATGAGGAAGGCATTTAGATGCACCGTTTCTTTCGTCGGAAATTATTAAGCAAACGTCTGGCATAAACATAAAGACATTGGTAACAGTAACGTGAGATTACCTAAAAGATAACGTGTCTTATTAATGAGTACCTGCAGTAGAGGAAGTGTGTCGAGTAGTATGCAATTTATTCTATGAAAACCTTACATTAGTTGTGGGATAATGAGCCATGTAGCAGAACTAAATTTCAACGTATTAATTAAAATAAAACTAAAATCAAAATGACTCTACCTTCAAGAACTATAACTAAAACAAATATTTAATAGACAGGGAGAGGTAATGAAAATCAGAATAAGGCTTTTATGCAATGCAAAGTATTGATGTTTGAGTGCTAACATACAGAAAAGCTATTTAGGTGATATAATATTTTGACTGAATTGTACCTTAAATTAAGCAGAATTGACATTAGCCAAGTCTCCTATCTGATATTTTAAATGAGGGGAAACTTGAAGCCTGAAAAAAAATATTTTGGCGACATAGAATGGTCCTGGAATAGGATGTCGAAATTTAAAATGATTTTAACTTACCAGGAAAATTTATCAACAATACATCTCTATTGCTCTTTGCGGTCTATGAAGAAATATATACTTATTTCCACCGCTTTATACAATTTATTATTTGCGAAGAATTACGCAGAGAAAAGTGTCAGGACAGCAGGCCTTATTTAATAAAATTAATAAATATTTAATAAAAACAAATTACACTAAGATTACACGTTTGTTGAATCTAACGAAACATGTAGTTGCTCTAACAATAATTATAGTTGGATTCAAGATAAAGGCGTAGCTCACATAGTTTTCTCGATGCACATAAGGCATAACTACACAGCCTCTGGAAAGTGCTTAATGAGCTTTCCGCGAAACTTAGTTACAAATCAAAGGGAAAATGTGAAAAATGACGCTAGATTTCGAATAACGTACACAAACAAACTCGCTATCTATAATTTCAAATCGTACGTTCAAAAGTTTCAAACAAACTACTCGATTCTTTACAATATTATGGGCGCCATAAACTCTACTAATGAGATGCTCTCCATTCTACTCTAGTACAAATAAAATCTGAAGCGCTGCTGATGGCGGTAATTAGTAGCGTTAATGAAGAACTCAATTCGAACAGCTGTTCATAAACACCGCTACCTATAAATACCAAGTAATTTCTTCAACCTGGCCGCGCTTTTACCGTGTAGGTGAACATATTACAATTAGTTTTATAACCTAGAACTCCAATTTGTTTAAACGTATTAGAATGTGATTTATGGGATGGAATTCACGAGAGTAAACAGTATTATACTGACAGCTCCAATCTATCTTCACATACGTATATTTTACAGTTAAGGAACCGTAATCTGTGACATGTGTTACTAAGAAAGTTCGCCACCTTCCGTGCGCTTCACCGGCGTTGGTATGGGAGTGTTCGTTCGGGTTATATGTATGCGTAAATTTATGCTTCGCATATTAGACTATGCGATGGAGTAGGGACGTGAGACGACCTTGTTACCGATGCAAGTATAGAAGTACATAGAGAAAAAAACACTTACCTTTGCACTTCCCACGTGGTATTTGTGTGTGGTTTTGACCAACACATCAGAGATATATCGCAAACTAAACATTTTATTTTTGCGCCATCTCTAATCTCTAATAAACTCATTCACTTTATCTGACAATGGTCGCTTACTTCCACTTGTCGACGACATTTTATTACGTATAGTGTATATACGGTACTTCACTACGCTCGGGTGCCGCCAATCACATACTGAATGCGTTACTACTGCAATAAGATCGCTTGCGCATATATTACGAATCACATACTTGTACGACCCCTCCCATGCCAACGCCTGTGAAGCGTACGGAAAGTAGCGAACTTTAGTTATTAAATGTGGTGGAGTGGATTAGGAGGTCAATTGTAATGTAAAATTGCATAGAGAGATTCAAAAGTAATTCGTAATACCCATTACAGACATTGAAACACTTCACTAGAACTCCTTACCGCAACACCTTACTAACACCAGGCGTTTAAATAACTAAGCTATCATCTTCAGGAATAAAACTAACAATAATAGCTTAGCTATCAATATGTGCGTTATCGTTGCCGTATTTATACACTACCCGACAAAAACATAGACGCGGTATCGTTTCTATTTACGAAACAAAGTTTATAGACATTAATATAAAATGTAAATGAGGGTTATTAATACTTGTTATGTAAATAGTCCATTTATAGATATTTCTGGGTATTTATTGCTTCATGAGGGGTAATTGAGATTTTCCCAGATCAAAATAGGAATTTTAAATGCGACGAAAATTTAGACCCTGTGCATTTATTACATTAATATAACCAAAATGTTTTAATTTGATGCTTCTCTTTATATGCAGTGGTTGTGCTGGTAAAATGTACACATTTCACCACGAAAAATTATATTTATATATATTTTATTATATGTAGAAAAAAGCAATTATCCTTCATAGAAAGGGGTAAAGTTCTAGCCTGGCACCAGGATGGTGTTAGTAAGAAGGAAATTGCTCGTCGGTTACGAAGAAGCGATCATTCCGTTAGAAATTTCCTAAAAGATCCGGAAAATTACGGCAAACCAAAAGGCCAGGGGCGACCGGAAGCTGTAAGTGAGCGGGAAAACGCATGCGGTATGCATCCAATTCTTCTGCGTCTGCGAGAGTTATTGCAGAACAGACGGGGGTACAAACGCACGTGCGTAATGTTCAAAGGATTTTAAAGGCGTCACCGGTAATATCTCGGAAGAAAATGTTGAGAAAACCGCCACTTTCGGCGAAACACAAAGAAGCGAGGTTGAGATTTGCAGAAGAACACGTATCCTGAAAGAAACAATGGGAAAAAGTTATATCTTCCAATGAGAAACGTTTTAATTTGGACGGACCGGATGGGTACTCGCATTATTATCATGATCTGAGAAAGGAACCAAAAGTGAAAATGACCAGACAATTAGGGGGTGGATCTGTGATGCTATGGGCAGCGATTGGATTCCGCGATAAAAGTGAGATAATGTTTTGCACAAACAAAATGACATCTGTGACGTATAAAGACTTATTGCGTGACAATCTTCTACGTTTTGGAAACCAATGGCCCGGGCTCAATTTTGTTTTTCAACAAGATAACGCGCCAATTCATAAAGCAAAAACCATTACTGAATGGTTTAAAGAGAAAAAGATTAAAACTTTACAGTGGCCGGCACGCTCACCAGACTTAAACATTATTGAAAACATGTGGGGTGAATTGGCACGTCGCGTTTATGGTGGAGACCGTCAATATTTCACGGTACAGGAACTGAAAACTTCAATAGTGACTGAATGGCAGAATATCCCTCAAAATTATGTGTTAAATTTATATAAATCTATTAATAACAGACTATTGGAAGTGATTAAGAACAATGGAGGATCTACGCATTACTGATCGCTCATTTGTTGATTTTTGTTTTACATTTGCAACAGAGCGTCTAAATTTTTGTCGCAGAAATTGTTTAAACATTAGAGTAATAATTTATTATTTAGTTCATACATTACTGGAGGAGATATTTTTAAGTTTATTTTACTTTTATGAATAAAAGCTTAATTAGATATCTTGCTAGTTTCGCAAAGAAATGTTGTAACCCTTAAAACCCGTAAAACATCTTACCGCGTCTAAATTTTTGTCGGGGAGTGTATAGCAGATTCAATTTCTTTGAGATTTTCCCCATAAGAAGTACTTTTTACCATTCTTTACACGCGAAAATGTCCGATAAAACCATACTCGTTTATACCGACATGTGCCACTTTTGAGTGTTAATGTTAACACTCAACTTTTTTTACAGTAATGATAAGCTCAATTTTACATTCGTCTGCTTTACAGGTATATTTCACGCCTTTTACTTTTCATTTAATTCCATGCAAGATATTTATACAAACCGAAGTCGTAGCTATGTTACAGATTCTGCCCAGGGTGGTCTATATATCTTACACTTTTTCTTCGCAGATCGATACACAATAAATCTTCTGAACGTAATCTAATACGTACGCACCGTAATTTATAGCAATGCTACAGGTTTAAAACGTTTAACTTCAATTAAAGTACCCCATTTATAACTTAAATTGCAGCGGCTATGTCACTTCACTTGCAAGTTACCATATTTGCAGGCGACAGCAGTGAACGAAACGTTGTAATCGTGATATATTGGTTCGCAAAATGTTCCCTGGAGAGAACATAGTCGCATAATGAAAAAGGTCAAGGTTTGCCGGGATAAATATTTACTTTGAAAATATGTAGAAAGAAGTCGTATAAACATCAGATCCTGATGCATTTCGTTATTCGTATCTTTCAGTGACTGTAAATCATTACTGAAATGACCTCGTTGCGATCTCACGCTGCTGTTTACAGCACATCATATTCTTAGTTTTGTTTTTTTTTCTGCTTATACTTAAGATTCAAGTGCTGCAATGTTAACATTTTTATGATTCTTAAATATTCAACTAATGTATACAGTGAATATGGAATCTTTATAATTGAGATTTGTTATTGTTGAACCAGTGGTAGTAACCAGTAAAGGTTTCCTTTGGATGATTTTTTACGATTGTAGTAAGAGCCTAAAAACAATGCCTCGCATCACTTCATTCAACTTTTGGTAAACCAGCACCATCAAAAAAACTGTTTGCAGCATTTCACTGTGGTCGAGCTTTCGTCAGTGATGAATTTTGTGAAGGTTGACAAAAATCGACTATTGCGCCAAAACATATCGGGCTCTGTACGCAACAGATTGAGGAGAACCACCGCTTGACTTGCCGTGATATAGAGCCATCCTTAGGCATATCGAAGACTGGAGTACATTCGATTTTGCATGAACAATTAGGTGTGAAAAAGATGAATTCCGCACATTTACATTTATTCGTGTGAGTTGGAAACTAAACAACAACTAACAAAACAGTCAACTGTTTGGGTGTGTTCCCAGAACAAAGTTATTCATTCACGCACCACTTCTAAAAAAATTATTGCTTGTTTCTTTCGTTGAACTAGACACGCAGCAAGCATTGCTTTGTTTGCGGCTCAACGGCACAGCTTCGCGAGCGGTGATAGATGATCGTAGTAAAGTCACGTATATTTACTTATGTTCTACTTTGCAGAGGTCGATATAGTGTTAATTTCGGCAGTTTTAATTGTTTTATTAATTATACATTAATACTTGTTACATGTCATTTCGTATACATACAACTTTTCTAGGATCGGCTACCAGCGTTCATAAAGCTGTGCCGATGAGCTGTAAAGGGCGGTGCTGGTAGCTCAGAAAAAATAGACATGGTGTTCCATTTAAAAAAGCTGAAATACCATGAATCGAACATAGCACGATTTTGTTGACCATCTTGTAAACTATAGACGCTATACGAGAATAGTCTGATAAGTTTTAAGCCTCAACAAAAATATTCTGGTAATATTTGTTGAAAATTTCAGCCACTTTTAGATGCTCTGTTATTGTTTAACAGTCGTTTGTGTTAATCGATGTTCATGCTTCTGAAAAATTGAGAAAATGGACCGTTGCTACTGAAAAATTGAGAAAATGGACTGCAACCGCTACCGATAACATCAAAGGTTCACCAAACGGTGCTAAATAACCATCGAAATTAAATTTGGAGAGGTAGCAGACGCCGCCGGCGTTTCGAAAGAACGTGCTTGTCGTATATTGACTGAAGACTTAGACATGAAATACCCAACCGCGCGTTGGGTGTTGCGCTTACTCACTCAGGCCCAAAAAACGCATTGGGATGAATATTTCCAAAGCCCTATTCAAGCAGTTTAACCGAAATAAGTCAGAATTTTGACGTTAGTTATTAATTGAAGATGAAACTTGGATACACCAGTGCACTCCTGAAGCCAAAACATAGTCGAAATAGGTCTCCGAAGACTAAATCGGAACATGGCGGGGAAAGTGATGGCTAACTAGTTTTTGGAATAGTCACGGAGTATGTATGTCTTAAAAAAGAAAGAACACTAACGGGCACATACTACGCGTAATTGCTTGACAAGCCGAAAGCAGAAATTGCGAAAGAACGACTACATTTGAAGAAAAGTTGAAAAAATTTTAACTCGAAAGAAGGCTTCTTGCCCCATAAGTACAGTTAATTATCGCATATTAAATTTTCTTTTAATTCGTTCGTTCTCGTATTTGAAATACATCCTGTATCATCAAATCCGTACAATGGCATTCCTTAAGTTTCCCGTTCCAAACGTCTCCCGACGTGCCTCGTACTCGTTTTTTTTCCGACTAGAATTAAATTTTTTTCGAATAAACAACGCGCATTTCTGGGAACGCTGTTTATTTTTCCTGTACGAAGTTTCATGACATTTGTTCGCATAGTCCGCTGCTCCACATCACGTTCGGACCTTTTTTCTTCGACGCTTGTAACAAAAGGCGACTGTGCTGTGTCTAGAAAATCCGTGTTTATACCTGCCAGTGTGTTTGTATACGTCTTTCATAAATGCTAATTATACATTTACGGCCATTTTTCCGATCCACAAAATTTATTAGCTGCGCTAGTTCTGAAACGTGAGCTCTGCTGATAAATAGGTCAATGCAATTAATATATGTACATGTTTACATATATATCCGTACATATATCATACATATAATGTGCGCAAACATTACATATGTTTTTTTTGGTTAGAAATAAATATGAAGCAAGCTTCTAAAGAGCACAGCGTAGTGCTATATAATAATCTATATAACTTCTATTAATTTTCTTTAAATTGAATCACTATTTGGTAATTATCGTTATCTCTTCATTCACAGCGTTTTCTTCTTGGTATTATTAAGTATGTTCAGTTTTTATTTGGCTTGCTAAGTCGCAGTACACCGAAAACCAAGTACTTGAATCATTGTTGAAAATGCCCTATTTAACACAATGGCGGCTCCTTATAGAGAGTCAAGGGGCCATGGTCCTACCGTTCCAGACAACGAATTGATCATTAAACAGGTTTTATCTACTTTAAAAGCACAAATAAATACAAACATACATATACACATGTACGGAACAAGCCATGATTTGATGCGACGAAACACGGATTGTATTTATTTATACAGGCTAGTGGCGAGCCAGGTCGAAATCGACAGCGGTTTCAGACGGTTTGGGGGGCTCCACGGAGAGTTGGTGGTAGAGTGGGTGATCGGACTATGCCTAAGAATTGTTGTATCTTGGCCCAGCTGCTCGTTAATTTCGCTTGGGTTGAGTGTTGTAAGCAACATCGCATCGCCATCGGTAGTTGATTCGACTATCGACAGCAAAATATATCGATAGTGTCCAACACTAATTGTTTTGTATTACTACTAGAAGTGTGTAGATATACAAACGATTGAATATAAGAAGAAACCGAAAGTAGATAACAAAATTGCCAGAATTAGCAGGAAATTCTGAAAAATAGGCATGCTTCAGGGAACTGTTCAAGCTGTTCAGGTAGCTGTTCAAGGATCTGTTCGAACTGTTTTTTGGAGCGCGTCTCCTTTCTTTGGGAGTTAGCTGCAAAAAAACTGGCAAGGTTAAGAAAAGTAGATTTTGTATTTGTAAAACTAAATTGAGGAAAGGAGTTATTTTTACCAACCTACTCGATCTTATGATTCTAGGGTTCCTTGCTTCTTCCCCCTCCTCCTCCCACTCCCTCCTACATCACGAAAACTTTTGCAAGAATACAATTGCAGCAGTGTAAAAGCATATCACGCATACTCATTTCGATAATTATGCGAAATAACCGAATAATAGCTTTTCCTGTTTACAAGTTGTACCAGCTATTGCCTTCCTCCACTGGTATAGTTATAGCCGTATTAGGTCAATTTTGTTTGATATAACTAACAGTTTTAGCAATTCTTATTTTGCATAATATAGTATTAATATAATAAATCTCGATCTGCTTATTAAAAAAATAAATAAAGTATTTATTTTTTTTTATTTTTATTATTTATACAACAAAAAAAACATTGCGAAACTCAATAATTAAAACGCAATAAAAATGTTAACCAAGTAAACAATATAAATACATTCTTGTATTTATAGGGTTTCTTAATAGCATTACGTTACACAACATTTCTTTTTATTACCCGTTCCGGAGAACGTGCGCTGGCATAAAATGCATTCTCTCTATTTGTCAGCAGGCAGTGTATGGGAAATGGAAACGTGCAAAAAAAACCGCATGCATATGCATTATGTATGTAGCTAATAAAAGTAGAAAATAAACGATAAATTTTGTCATAAACAATATGATTAAGTCCGTCAAGTTCTGTAAGTACGTTAATATAAAATGTATATGTTAGAGGTATTTTTCTTATTAGTTCAGTTCCTGAATAATATCGAACGCAAGTGGAATCCATCAGAAATACACTTTTGTCATTGCCATGTGATATTAATAGCTTAACTCAGCTTTATTTACCTATATATTATTATTTTCATTTGATACATTGATTTATAACTAGTGCCTAAGCAGCTTCCCAGAGTAAACTTTTGAAATAAGAATTATTCAAAGAAAAACTATGCAAAACTATATTTAAGTATACAAATTATTGAAAGTATGCGTTAACTTCAGTGATTACCTCCTCATTCGACCTAAATTTCTTTCTATCAAGCAAAGCTTTCAATTCGGGAAAAAAAGAAAAAGTTGGAGAGAACCAACTCTGGCGAATACAAGAGATGTAGAAGCAACTCGAAATGTTCATTCATTTTTGCCATTGAAACAACCGAAGTGTGAACACGCGCATTATCCTCTAGAAAAAGCACTCGTTTCTTCTATAAGTGCAACCTTTTGTGATGCATTACGTCTAAAAGAGATACATAGTATCCTTCTGTTACAGTTTTATCACGAAAGCAATCGATAAGAAGAATGTCACTGCATTCCCAAAAGACAGTAGCCATAACCTTTCCGGGCCAAATATACGGTCTTCGCCTTCTTCGTAACGCTTACACCAGCCTTCAGTCCACGTCCATTGGTTCGATTGTAGCTTCATTTCGGGTGCATAGTGCTGCGCATCCAGATTTTATCAGCCGTTATTATTGGACGCAGAAACACCTTCAGATAATGACTTATTTTTGCCAAATTGAGATAACTGACATGCATTCTCGTTTACGTTTGTAATCAACCATCGAATGCAGCACACATAATTTTAGCATACTCAATTCGTTACGTGAAATCGAAACCATCGATGCAAACGAGATGTGTAGAGCCTCTATTTAGTCCACTTTGGGCCGAAGGGACGTGCAATATTATATCGCGGAGTTTGCTAATTATTTCTGGAGTCCTCCACTGCGTTATCCATTAAAATACACTAATGTCGACACGTTTCAATTCAACTGTCCATCGTTTAATGATTACAATTGATGGAAATTGGTATCCGAAAACCGCCTCCAGCTCATCGTTTGTTTTACTCTTTAAGAAGAAGCTTTTTGCAAGCTTCAAAATAGGCTAAAAACGTTTCTTTCTACTCAAATAATAAACATCGCTGCAGTCAGAACGAACACAAATTTTGATCGTTTTAAAGGTTTGTCAACGTGAAGAACAAATAACATCCTTTATCATCCTTTGCCCTCATTTGTTTAGGCTGGCTAATTACTAAACCACCCTAGTATTTCATTTTTTTTTAAATGAATAACCTGTATATTTCTCCAGAATATGATAGAGAAACTTTTACTCTACAGACAACTATACAGAGAGGCTCCCAAACACGTAATAATATACGAAGTGTTCCATTTAAAAAAGCAGACTTATATAATTTGTAGCGGAAATTGAACAGCCCTTGTACTTAGGCATAGTTTTATGTTTTATGCAGAACTCGTCTCCGAATAGTTTTTATTTGAATTGCTCAGAAACTATCTTCCCCCTAGGCACAAGGCACATACGCTGTATAAATGAAAAAAAGCAAAGCAGGTACTTAACACACAGCACTAAAGTATTTGCAGACTCCACACCACATAAGTTTAATTAATTAGTCCGGAACAACAGTTTCGAGGATGCGTGAATCCCCATTATCAACCGGACGACCGAATGAAAAGAACTCTAACATCCATCTATTTTTGCCATATGCATCCTAAAATTATGACAAAATAGACGAATTATAGGAGGTAGAAAACTTACCTAGTATTTTCTGGGTAATTTTCACTCATTTTGCTTTAGGATTTAAGCATTACATCGTTTCATTTACAATTACAATTATTACATGTATTGCAATATGTCCGTATAAAACGCGTTGAAACATTACAATTTTGATTACAGCAGAAATTTATGGCATATTCCCCGATTCCTTTTACTTTTATTATCGTGTACAGCTCAACCACTTATACGTACTGCACTTATATCGACCATTAATTTTACTCTCGACGTAAAATTTATTATTAATTACACCGACAGGCGTACCAACCAACATGCTCTGGTGAATCGGGGTAAAAAAGCGCTGGTGAAGCGAAGCTTAAAGTAGGAAGAACGTTTAGTAAAATAAGTAATAACGATCCGCATAAATCAAGCCTTTAATTTACACACCGTCAATTATTCCATTGCGAAGACGATAATGGGATACCTTGCCGTTATTTTAATAGCGAACTTCCTCTATTGTTCCGTACGATGTACGTAGTTATATTGTTGTTTGTATGTTCTATATGTATGTTTATGATATTGTCGGTGTGCACCGGCGGAAGCAGCCCGAATATGGAAGACTTGGTAGTATAAATTCTACTATATCACGATGATCGTGTAGAATGATGTACAGAGTCGGCTTAGCTTCTTTGAATTTCGACATGTACGGAGTTTCCAAATCATACCTGAGCAATGAATTACTCAAAGTATTGCTGATGATGCATACACCTAAGTCTATATCCTAGAATCCAAGATAATCTAAGGGGTTCTTTCTCAAGATTGGAAATTTACTTGGTTAATTTATTAGGATTATCAGAGATCACTAACTGATCTTTTAGTCGGTTATTCGCAAAAGTATATTTATAAGGCGCTTTTCAACACTACAACACATGTTTGTCACCGGAGCCTCATAATCCATTATCTGCATCAACTATCGATAGAACATGAACATTCCACTCAATAATTTTTCAACTTAAATTTGGACTCCAGATCTGGTATGACAAACGAGATACGTTAACGAAACAGATCTCCTTTTTTATGAACAATAAACAATATTTTCTTTAGTAGAGATATCTTTCGGGTGATGTTGCGTAGTTAAAATTTTACTTGATGTTTCGCTGACCATGCTGTCAGCTTCTTCAGAAGATTTCTAAAGACTGGTGTTGTTGTCTCTTGCTCCTCGTTATATATCCTATTTCTGTTCCGCTTTGCTGATCCATAACGGTTCCGTTCCGCTGAATCGCGTCGTTCGTTGTATGACGACTCCGTAGTGCTAACTTCCACGTGTTGCTGATCTTGTATCCGTCTTCGCGATTGAAGTTGTTGGTGTTCTTCATTATTTCTATGATTCGCGTATTATCCTCGGGTAGTAGTGGCTGGTCCTGGCTAATACCTTAACGTCGCTGTAGGTTATGCGGTGGTCTCCTTGTTGGTGCAGGTGTTCTACTACTGCAGATTTTTCAATGTGCCTAAGGCGTGCGTCTCTCTCGTGCTCTTTCACTCTGCACTGAATACTCCGTCCTGTTTGACCGATGTAGCTTTTCCCACATTGGCATTTCAGTTCGTATATGCCTTTTGCTCGTAGTTTTGGTAACACGTCCTTGTTAGGAGGGAGTAGCTGGTCGATTTTGGTCACCGTGTTGAAACGTGTGGTGATGTTTTTTTTCCCTACGGTCTTTTTTAGTCTGTCGGTGACTCCAGCTATGTACGGAAGGTATGCGTATCCTGCTGGTTGTTGTTGGTCTTCGTCTTTTTTCTGCTCTCGTGGCTTCCTTATATCTTTTGTGCTGTAACCGTTCTTCTGCAAGGCGTTTTTGACGTGTCGTATTTCACTATTCCTGTGATGTTTGTCGCTGATTTTCTCCGCTCTTAACAATGTGTTGATGAGGGATCTCTTCTGTTGAGGTGTATACATTGTCAACGTATCGCCAACATTGATAGATAAAAAATAAAAAAAAAATCAAATCATCACACTAAATTTCTACATAACTACATAAACATTTCTTGCATGCAATGGCTTTGCAATCGTAAAAACACACGCAGAAAATTCGGATTGCGGTGAAGCATTCAGATGGTGAAGAGTATGCAATTGCTTTTTGCTTGATGAAGAAAAGTAAGATGGAGATAAAAATTAGGGTTGGATAGATAGTCCCGACAACATTTTATAGATCACAAAGAAAGAATCTCTGAAAGGGGAATCTAATTAATATGACGTGCGGCTAATTGTCACGTGAACAATAAAGACTACCCAAAACATCAATCTCATGAAAATGTTCAGAGAAACATACGTTACATGATAAAATCTAAATAAGAAATAGTGGAACCTGGACACCTACCTTCATCTCAGTGTAAAATTATCCCAGTCAGAAATTCATCTTAATCTTAAAGTGACTAATCAGCTGTGTTCACTACTGATTTGTTTAAGCTTCTTACGTTGCTTTCCGGTTTTTTAAATTGCTTATGTAAATACTTATGCTTACAAAACTTCGCTCCAATGACATCAACTTGTTTGACTAGCCAAACAAACGGGAGGACATAATTGTTACTAAGCCGATGACTCGTACGTATTGCGTATTTGATAAACAAACCATAGATCACGGAAACTGAGCAATAATTACGACGTTATTGTCTTTCGACTCTTTGCGTTAATAAAAAAAAGTATTGAAATAAGCGTTTGGTGTAGGTTGAAATGTGACTATATACAAATGGAAACGATATTTATATAGTCAATACGTTTTAGTCTGAGTCATAGAGAGTAAATCACACCGAAGAAGTGGTATGGACATGAGCATCCTTGGTTTTTATGTTTACCTAATTTGCATAATCAATGTGTTACGTCTACTAATGTATATATACTGCAAAAAAATACGGATATATGTATTTATAAACATTGTATTAGTCACTTTTTTTTCTAGCTTTCAGCTAAAAAAAATTAATTCTCCGCGCAGTTTTGTGAGACCGCAAAGACACTTGCGACCCGAGTGTCATATTATATTTTACTTACTAGCATTTTATAAAAATATTTGACGTTTACTTAAATGGTCACATACTTAATTGTAATTAATGTATGTAAAAATGTAAGATTCCATTACATCCCGTCGACAAGGTAAATAACCGAGAAATCGCACTTGCGCCCTTTCAATCAGGGTAGTCATCATTACTGGGTAATCGATTGTGAGAGAATGAAATTTAAACTTGTCCCTTGTTTTCTATTAAGCCAAAGACACATTCTATCGAATAAAATGTTTTTTTTTAAGTACCTTCACCGAGCAATTGTTATGCATTAAAAGAGCATTTTTCTCAAAAAATTCGAATTCAAAATGACTGCAAGTCAGTCGTAAATTTGAACTAGAATTTCTGAAGAATTTGCTAATGGATTCGGTTTTTTTTATGAAGTATTTCTGGAGTAGTTCTGTTGCTAATGCCATACCTACGAATGACGAAAACGATTTTGACTTATACTCAAAGTAGGCTCGCTTCTTCCGTGTTATTGCATTTGTAATGAGATTCCGTAAAGATTTGTAGGCATTCCAACATATTGAAGATTTAATTCTCTTAAATGATGCCAAATCTTTGCTTTCCTTTGATCATTTCGGTTAGCCAAGGAGCAGCAGGTTTATTAATTAATTAAACTTGTGTGATACAACTGCAGAAGTACACTGCCGTTCAGTGAAGTTCGGTCATGCAATCAAAATCTATTATATCACACTGTATACAATTATTAATACATAAAATTAGAAAAATATTAAGCATACACTCTTTTCTAAGGGATTAAAGCCATAAATTATTATGTAAAGTAGAAATATTGCCACAACGACAATAAAGTCCCTTTTATTATCATTCCAAGAATTTCTCGGAAGTACCGATCTTTTGAAACGGGTCGTTTGGGGATTATTAACGAACAATACATTTAGGAAATATACCGCAGTATCATTCTTGTTTATTTATCACAGACGTAAAGATATAAATTTGCTTCATTTTACTGTTAAACGTGTGTTGGTGTGCATCTGTCGTTTCTGCGCGAAAGTTTTAATAAAATGTACTTCAAAATGGCACGTGGCAAGCCTACCAGTGTAGAAAAACGTTCACGCATTATTACGCTGTTTGAAGAAGGATATTCGGGGCGACAAATTGTTGAAAAAATAAATATGAGAAGTTCAACAGTAAATGACATCATAAAGCGATATCGGACAACTGGAACTATAGAAAATCGTGTTCGTCCTGGAGCATCTAGGAAAAGAACAAAAGCTGAAGATTTGAGAATTGTATTATTAAGCAAACGCAATAGAAAATTAATAGCGCCACAAATAGCAGCCGAAGTCAATCGCGGCCGTGAAGAACAAGTTTTGGCGAGTACGGTAAAACGTCGACTTCAACAAGCGGACCTTCATGGACGCATTGCCATTCGAAAACCCTTATTACGTCGGAGCAACAGAGCAAAACGGCTACAGTGGGCCCGTTCTCATCTAGATTGGTCGTTAGATGATTGGAAACACGTGCTTTGGAGTGACGAGTCAAAGTTTGGGGTTTTTGGGCAAAATCGACGAATTTATGTCCGAAGATCTAAAACCGAAAAGTGATCCCGAACTGCATTGTGCCTACAGTGAAGCAAGGGCGTAGTTCTGTGTTAGTGTGGGGATGTTTCTCCTTTGCTGGGACGGGAGATGTATACAGAGTGCAGGGTGTAATGAGGAAGGAAAATTATTTTGCAATACTCCAGAATCATGCAGTGCCATCAGGATTGCGTATAATAGGCCGTAACTTTTCATTCATGCATGACAACGACCCAAAACACATTGCGTTAGTGTGTAAGAACTATCTAAAGGAGCAAGAAGAACAGCATACCCTGAAAGTAATGACATGGCCTCCACAAAGCCCAGATTCGAACCCTATAGAGTTGTTGCGGGATGAACTGGACAGGAGGATCCGAAAAATATGCCCAAGTTCACAAGAACATTTACGGAATATTCTGCAACATGAATGGATTAATATTCCACAATCCGTTTTAACAAAACTTATCGAAAGAATGCCTAGAATAGTTCGAGCGGTGATTAACAGCAAAGGAGGTTTTTTCGATTAAAAAAAATATAATGTTCAGTATGTTATATTAGGCCAGAATAACTTTTTATTTATTTATTTTTGTCTTTTTTACCTGTACATACAATAAAATTGCATTTTGTTTTTGTAACCTTTTCATGTTTTTTTACCAACCGACCGAGCTTCTCTGAACGGCAGTGTACATCCAATACTACCTAAACCCATTTTTCCCCATTCACGGATCTAATTTATAATTTTCTTCTTTCTCGAGCCCGCGGTACCCTAAGGCTGTCGGATTTAATTTATAATTTAACAATTTAAAAATGTTAGAAATCAGTCAATTTCCTGCCAAATGTAATGCTTACGAGTTAAGCTATAAGATGAAAATTGATCCACACCAATTTCAAAAGACAAGATTAATTTGAACTTATATTATCTGGCAAATAAGATAAATTTAGACACTTACATATATATCTTATTTACCTGACACACAGAGCATATCTCCATCCGTTCTTTGAATTACAAAACTTCCGCTGCTCCATTTCTGTCTAAGAAAGTGTTGAAGATTATATGCACTTGCACAAGCATTACAATTATTATTAATTAACCCGTCCATTCCTTTCAGATCAATATAATTAATATAAATGACGTATTCAAATTACCGAATCATATAATTTTCTCGTTTGTAGTGAGAGCGAATAGACCTAAAGGCCTTGATTTACTAGGTGACTTCGACGTCGATACACAAGAACAAGATAAGTGTAAAATCACAAACAAATTGTTTCTTGGCACAGGAAAGTGTTCGAGGTCGTTTATTACATTCTATATTAAATATCAAGCTGCGTTACTATCAAGTGCAACTCAATTCCTGTATGTAATTCGCATATAATATGTAATAGAACAAAAATCGTATCTGTACCGTTAAATAATTCTTTAAAGCAATATTTCTCGAACTATTGTTGATTAAACTACAAAGAGACGTTATGAAAATGAGTATTTATACAGCATATTCGCGATTGCATACGGCTAATATTTACGTTTGCTATTCAATTTTACAGTTGCCAAGTTGCCTACTAATTTTACGTACGTAATTATCAATTGTTGCTCTTGACCTTGCGTTTTTTTGCTGTTATGCAAGGCTCATGGAATATGTAAACGACTTACACATACTCTAAATTTAGACGCAAAAAATTGCGACTTCAATAAACATATACAAATCATCCAGTTTAAATAATGTTTACTTTAAAGTAAAACGCAATTATGGCGATACCAATTTACATTGCACTTAGAGTAAAAATTTACAATTTAGAATTATTCTCTATAAATAATTCTTTTGTGAATAAGCTCTTCCTTATCTTTCTACGTTACGATTTCCCGAATCACATCTCAACAAAAGCTTGGGACGCCTTCTGCATATAATAATTCATTTTCAAGTACATATTCAAAGTAAATTTTGCCAATAACTGGACGAATATTATCTCTGAAATCATCAGTTGTCTGTGGTTTATTAAGAAAATCCCAAAGGATAAAGTCTAGTGGTGTTAAGCCAGCCAATGTCACCATTCCGGAAAATCATACAACCGCGAAATTTTTCGTGCGGTAAATTTACAGCTTCACCGACAACGTGGCAAGTAGCACCACCTTGTTGGAATACAGGGTTATCGAGGTCCGTATCCTTCAGAATAGACCATAAAGTTGCGGAAAAAGTTAGTTAACATCTGACAATATCCCTCAAGATTAACCCATTCCCATTTTCAAGAAA
The DNA here is from genome assembly GCA_902655005.2 of Marronus borbonicus. Classification (NCBI taxonomy): domain Eukaryota; kingdom Metazoa; phylum Arthropoda; class Insecta; order Coleoptera; family Scarabaeidae; genus Marronus; species Marronus borbonicus. The sequence continues at coordinate 2,653,242 of LR737385.1, forward strand.
GGAGAATGCAGTGATTTCTTTATAATTTCTCAATGATTTTCCTGTCCCCAAAAGTGACAGTTATTTATTAATGTAACCACTGATCTGAAAATAGGCTTTGTTACTGAATACAAAATTCGTTGTCAACTGTAGTCTGCTCCAAGATCGACGAAGCTTCTTTGTCGTTGCAGGGACGATTTTGAAATGCCCAGTTGCTGCGACCTCTGACAAATTGAAGATAGACTTTCATCTACCCTAGCTGTATCGCTTGGTATATACATACATATAAGATTTCAAACAAAAGCAACACGAAGTCGACGAATAGTGTTCGTAACGGAACGAGCAGTTTTGTAATAAGTTTTATGCGTTTTTCAAAGTCAAAATCAGCTGCTTTTGACGACTGGTCTGCAAACTTTCACGTATCCACATTTTTTTTTAAGTTACGAATGTATTAATTTGTTCTTTTTTTAATAAGGTAATAGCATGGTATAAACTCTCGTGTTAATGGGTTTTCCACTTTAAGTTTCTGAAAAACTTTTGGTACACGCTCTAAGACGTTTACTAACTAGAAATACAAGTTTCAATGGCGGAGTGGGTAGAATTTCCAAATCGTTCGATGCCAGATCTTGACTCATGGGTACGTAAATTCAGAAGAAAAAAATTAGCAATCGGTTTTGTAACTGAAGTGCGTGTTGCAATTGAAGAAGAATCTTCCGGTAGCGTGGCAAAATTATCACACCAGTTCCAAGTTTTTAGAAGAACGAAGAACGATTTAAATATTATAAACTGAACAACTGTCAGCAACTTCTCGAGAGAAACCATTTTCTCCGAATGGAATTTTGCAAATACGAGGTAAACAGAAGCAATGAAAATCAAAACGTCCTTTTCCCAATAGAAACGTTAATAGTCAAAACATTAGAATATTTTCGAATCTTTAGAAAAACCTAATTATCTTTAGGTCCTTTTTTAAGCCAATTAATTTTTATCCATAATGGTAGACTAATATTAATTATTACGGATCTTTTATCCGAAGGATAAGCCACAAAAGCATTCTCAACAAATATTTATTGTCCCCTAAACCTTAAGCAAATTTTAAAAAAATAGTTAATTTGACTAGTTTCAAAGGTGAAATCCTCAAGTTCATGGGGCGACACGCTTTATAATTCATAAATCGATTTATTAGCACTATACCGATTCCATACTAGCGGATGCACGTTCAGATTATTTGACATATCACAACGTTGGTTTTGTATATTTTCGATTCATACGAAATGTTATCAAACTGAAACTTCTCCAGTTATAGTCCGTCCAATACCGGCGCTTCTTTGTTAGCTGTATGGGTTTCTTTTAAGGTTTTCGCGAAATTAACCATTACTATTTTCGTAGTTACGTTTTCTTACTGCCTTCAATAAATTCTAAGTAATTGCTTCGGTGTTTTTTTCGATCTCATCGGGATATAATTCTCAAATGTCGCTGTTCGCTGTTAGAAACAACTTTTTCCCTACCCCATCTTTCTTTATACCGCCGAATAATTTAAATTTTTGATAGTAATGCATGACTAAAACCAATTTTAGATAATATTTACGTTGTTAAGAGTCCCTCTTTAAAAAACAAATCCTAGACAACATTGGTTCCTCACATTCATTAATTTGAAGCACTATATCTGTGAACCATTTTTTCTTTATTTTTGGATTTGCGATATACAATAATATTTAACAAGCATTACAATTATACATTGCGCGGCAAAATTATGGAATAAATTCATTAAATTTGAAGTAAAACTTTATTTTTAAAAGCAAACACTTCTGCATCAGTTTAATGTTTACCCCAGTTCCGGTTTCCAAGTAATGACGCCATCGGCAATATTTTTAAATGATAACTCCCGAATCTTTTTATTTTGGCAAACAGGTAGATCATTTAATTGTCAAAATGTTAATACCTCCTTTTAACCAATGACATGACACGGTTCAAACCCGGAACACGTTTAGTTTCAACATTTTCCTATAAAAATAATTTAAAAAGAAAATATAAATTTTATCAATAACCATTCTGTTTGTACATTGCGAGTGACGTCAGAACGTCAGAAGAATTTCGACTCATTTATCGCCATATCCAACAAGAATAAAAATTGTGTTTCGCTTAAAAAATTCTGTTTATTAAAAGTAGCGAATATTTGCCATATGACAATGAACATTTTGATGGCACCATTTAGACCTATCAAACTAAAAAAAATAAGAGTTGGCATCATTGCCTTAAAACCGGAAGTGGTTTTAATGATGGGGGCAACTTGGGGAAACTAAAATTGGTGCAAAAATGCTTATTTTTAAAGTAAAATTGACCTGTCCAAGCATTTTTTTCAAAGAACAAATTTAATGATTTTATTCTGTAATTTGGTTGCGCACAGTAGACTGTTAATGTAACTATATCGTTATACAGTAATTTACATTAATTGTTAATGTAAAAAAAATATATATAAAACAATCGATTTCTGCATTGTATCGTGAATCCAATGTTATAAGGAAAAAACAAGTTTTGAAATTATTTACGTAGAAACCCATTAAACAAACTTTAAGTCAAAAATCTTACTTGTTGCTAAAATTACGTTTGAAAAAATGCTTTTAAAATTATAGAACTTGCGTGAAATTCACGCAAAACTCAAAACAAACCGATTAAACTCTTTGCCAGAACAAATAGAATAAAAGAAAACTCCATATCCGATACTGCGGATGCATTTATATCCACACAGACATCGAAAATATTAAACCGTACTGCGATCAACATTAAAAATAGTACGAAATAAAAATAGAACGGCACAGAAAATTTGAAATAGCATAAAAGTTAACGTGGTAGAGGATGTTACATAGAAAACATACACTTTAGTGGAAATATTGGGCTACTCTCTAACTTAAAATAGAAGCTTTCAGTCAAACAATCAAACAGAATAATTCACCACAAAAGGATTTCGAGTACGTGGCAATCCTCATGTATATGTACTTCGGTTTTGATGATTGCCATATTTAATTTCATTTTTTTAATGTTTTAAGTGTCATAAAAGGAAATTGCACAACTGTAGAAAAAGGAAAATTATCTATTATCTCCGTATCTCCTTCCCCCACAGAATGGCTTTTTTTTCGAAAGAGTGTTGATAGTATGCAAATTGTTTAGTATTTTGGCAGATGCTTTCGAAGCTAGCTCCGCTTTTAAGTATACAGGGTTTTCCACGCAACCCAATCATTAAAAGTTTTCGCAATTAACATCTTAGCCTAGTTGTAGCAGACAATAAGCACATCCGCTCTACTATAATAAATTATTTTTGGACTCTTGTTACTTCCGGTTATACCGGGAGCCGTAACCAAGTTTGATATTTTTAATGGATTGACATACTTTTTATTGCTTTTTTAGATTCCGTAGATTGTTACGACGTGATTTGTGTCAAGGTTTCCTACCTCTAAAATCAACTGATTTTCAGTTATTTTGATTTTTGTGCCTCTTTCTTCTTCTACAATATTCTCTTTAAAATTACATGTCAGAAATACAACTGAATGAACTTATGTCATATCCATACCGGAGACAATGGAAACTGAACACTTTCCAGTAACAACCCAAAATTTAGTTTATCACATACATGGCATTCAGAATTTAAGACCCAATTTGTGAATATTCAACATAAGGAAATAGATTCTTTTTAATGGAATGCACTGTATATGAGGAGCAAAATGCAATCGCTATCGACGTATATTTGGTGTCCCTATACCTATCTTTACAGTTTAGGTCTTAAAAACAATTATTTGTATCAATTTTTAACGTTTTACAATAGTTAGCCACGAAAAAAAAAACTATATCGTTCAGTTCTGCCAAAATCTACTGAAAAATTATTTTGTATGCACTTAGTTCTCAAATAACACAGACAAAGAAAAAAGTGTTTTTTTTCTTCAATTTCCAAACTTGTTTATATGATTTCATATTACATTTGAAGCAAGGAATTTAGAAACAATTTACATTTCTACTACATTCTTAGAAGCCGTCCTTGTTGTAAAAGAAGATGTTTTAGAGGCTAGACCCCCATGAACAAGCGTTCAATGATATAACATCAAGGTATTGGGATTGTAACATTGTATTCAGAAACATATATTTGGTAGCTAACTGGAAATGTAGATTCCAAATGTACATATTGGTAAATTATAGCCCAAGAGATTTATAACTCAAATGAAACGAGTTTGTTTTTAGATCGCTGCCAACAATATTCATTTCATTACAAGGTGATAAACGCAGCTTCGGAAAAGCCGCGAAAGAACAATACTATTAAATAAATTAAATGCCACTTTAGATTTGTTTTTTGTGTATGTAAAACCTTTAATAGAAAAATATTATTAAAATTCTACTTAACCTCTAAACAACAGACACCTCTAAGTAGCGGACACTACTACTTGGGAATAGCTTCCACTCTTTGACTATTCACAATTCAAATGATTTAATGTGATCAACCGTATGACTCAAAACAGTGCCCGCACAAATTTGTCTCTTGTTAAAATCTCCTGCTCCTCAATTTTCTTTCAATTATAAAAAAATAATTTTGTATGTACAATGCTTTTAAACAATCCTATGTGACTAATACGTGAATTTAAAATTGAAATTAATTCAGTGTAGTTTATTTCCGAATTCGGAAAATAACAAAATACCGCTTCAAATTATCTCAAAAGTTTGATAAATTCGTCAATTTGAACATACTCTCATGGTTATGAATACTGTTAAATAATATGAACCTAAAACGCTAGACGCTACCATAATCAAGAACACTCACCGTTTAAGAGTTTGGTGCTTAGCTCCATTGATTAACAATTTAGGCTTTACTTTATCACTGGTACTGGAGGGCGTCATCGAACTGTGGCTAGCGGTAGCTGTGGTTACATCGCTGACGAAACTACTGACGCTCGTCTCCTTGCTGATGGACGACGTACCGTTCGTCAACGGTTCGGGAGCGAGAGCCAGCTGCAGGTGTCCCTTCCCGGGACCCGGCGGTGGCTTCTCGTCCACCGATAACATGTAAGACAACATGCTGTATTGACGGCACGCGCACTCAACTCAACGAGAACACATCACGACAAGGGTTAGTTACAATTACCAGCAAGCAGATATGATGAATTTGGGGGGGAGATTGATTGTTATTTCAACAATAACACGATTCGAATGCTATGAATGTCTTTTGGGAAAGACAAACGACATACACTCGCACAAAACACTACCAAATTCACATAACGGTTCCTGGTTTCACGATCGTAGATGGGTATAAAAGTTAATGTGAGCTTATTTCTTACACGGCATCATCGTCGAATTGTTGAGACGTCGTACCTAGAACAGAAACCAGAAAAAAAATAAAAAATATAGGTAAACCTGCGTGTTTTACGTCATTACACATTAAGTGACTATATTCCCAAATTTGTAAGGTACAGAAACTCTCCAATATTGTTTTTGTTATTAGCAATACAAGAAAAATCTGCATACAAAAATCATAGGAATTCATGTAATTCATACTTGTCCGGCAAGCGGGAGGTGCAAGGTTTGATTCCTTGCCGTGGCAACATTTTTTCAAATATTTAGTTATGTCGGAAATTCAAAAAAAATTATGAATTTTCATTCGAGGATATCGCTTACCATACCAACACTTTCCGCAGATTTTCCGACATCTAGATAGCGATGCTCAACTTTCGAAAATGCTTATTTTCGCCCATCTGCCACTTATGTCCTCGCCCGCTCGCGACCACCTTTCTAACCGAGGACATAGCTAGTCTAGATGTAGTTGTCGATCAGCTATTATTAATATATAAGACCGTTTCTCGTCGCAAGAATGCGGAAAATTCGTGTTTCTTCTCGCGTATCTTGGCAGTTGAGCCTAACGCGACTCCTGTTTATCGCGTTGTCTTTTCCCAACCGTGGGGAAGAGGATTTTGCGCAAAACTGTACTCGCGCTTATATCCGGCCCCACAAGGTGAAATTAAAAAATCGCTTCAGCCTACGGGAAGCTTAAAAGATGTCGCTTGCCGCACGCACTATTCTTTTCCGAGAGCCTACAAAGGCCTCTACTTCTGTCCATATTGCTTGTATTGGCCGGTCTCGTCTCTCTCTCGCGGCCATTACGGATCGCTTCCTATTTAATCGAGAAAAATAGACTACTATTCGCAATATTTTCTATTTTCTTTTATGAAGATTTACATATAAAAAGAAATGTTGAGAACTGTTTAATATAGATATTCCCATTTATAAGATGCGGAATAGATTTAAAACAAATATGTTATCGCATTATTTGACCGCAGTTTCATCTTCACACCATCAAAGTAAATTAAGGAAGTCGTAGTGTACCGCTATCGTTGCATGTTTGACGATGCTAATTAGTTCATAATTTAAGTAGTGTTGCAAATGTCTTTATTCGATTGGAAAGCGTTACAATGAATCAACCGAGAAGAATCTGAAAATAATTAATTGCTAATTAGGACAAATCAAAGAAATACTCACAAAATGACACTAATAAGAACAAAATCGAAAGAGATTGGCAAAAAACCGCAAACATGTCTTCAATCACAACTACAAATTTAGCAAAAAAAAGCTCCGTCTATTCTAAATCGATATTTAATTTTCTAACGATTAATATAGTGAATAATATTTACATTATATCCACCTAATGTAGCAGATTGAAAAGTTATGTTAAATAAACCTTGTCTTTTACAAGCAGAGTCTAAAAAATGCATGTGAGATTCTGACAAAAAAATAGATTATATTATCATTAAACACAAAGTTAGAGGTCAACTCAGTTTATTAATTTTATCCGGCACCAACAATCGTTTAAAAAATATAATTAAAATAATACGTAATATGACGTTCAAGCTAAACGTAAACACAAAAAAAATTAATATACTTTTAACATCTGGATAATCGTAATCCTGGAAACGCGAATTCAATGCAAAATTAATATTATAATCTAAAGCTTATGTAACCTTGCATCCGTTTAAAATTCTTTCGCCAATATTCATTTTATTATAATCCTTATTAAATGCTTTCCTGGTTTCGCCGCGTAGAAATCCGGTTTAACGGTATTATGCAATCTACGCGAATTGCACAGATTTGACGTCTTATACATCATTCTATATTTAAGTACAGCCAAGTATTTAACGAATATAGTTCGTTTCGTTAAAGAAAAGTAATCTAAATCTGTAAGCAAGGACTCAGAACTCAAACGAATACCTATAAAACCGTCTACAGTGTCGTGCTATTAGTTTTTCTTTTAACAAAGCTCAATTAGTATCTATTAGCAAGAAATAATGATCAATTAGCAGGTACCAAAAGACTGAATTTTCTTAAACTTGTAACGCTACATTAATTAATGAAATAAGAAAAAAAGCTCCATACGATTTTTTTACGTGTGGTGACGGCCCTACGAATTATATAATCTTAAAGCTTGCTACGCTCGAACAACGAAAAATATTTGTTCTGGGTATGACAGAGAATGACTGTCATTTACAAAAGATTGTCGGTAGTGCACTTATAATATAATAAGCTTGTCTCAAGTGCAGGGTGTAAGAAAAGTAATTCATTGGTGGTGTAGTGGAATAAATGAAAAGCATATTTGCTCATTTTTAAATGGTCCAGCGTTCCGACAGAAATATTTAGATCACTTTAGTATCAATTTTCGAGAACGCCGAACAGAGCACGTTTGCCGCACAGAAGCTGTTCTTGGGATGTGGCGCCATCTTGTTGGGAGAAGAAGCTCGTTGCGCCGTAACAACTGTTGACTTGTTTCTACAAAACAATTTAACAATACCTGCACCATTTGGTTAATATTTGTAGATCCGTTATTAAAATTGGTCCGATGAACAAGTTTATTATTTTAACAAGGGACTATTTATTAAATTAATGAACACGTACTATCGTCAATATAATAAATAAATGTAGTAAAGTAAAGTAAAAACACCTTTATTATATTTATTAATTAGTTTATTAAAGATATTGATGTAACTTTAATTAAGAAATAAAAAAACATAGGAAAATCATCACAAACATATCGAAATTATTGTGGCTATGTTTACATCAACAAACATAGAATTATTCCATTGTTAAAACTATGTAAGAACATTTGATCTAACTCTAAGGCTAAGAATCAAAAGAATACTTCAACACTATGGAAAGTTGGTAGATATTACATTAGGCTTCGTAATAGTAAAATGATGATAAAAGTAATGATAAATGGTATAACACAGGAAATTAATTGCTCATTTTTTTTAAGTATATTAACAGACGGAAATTAGCTATATTAATGCATGAGTTTGTGGTTTAAACATTGATCCAACGATTTCTTATTTTTAACAACTTTTTCATTGAAGCAGCAACTTTATACAGATCATTTACGACGATGGCATATTAAAAGCACTTCTGAAAATAATAAAAATATCATTTTAAGAATTTGATGACCTATATTATGAATAATATGTATTTTTCAAAAATATTCTCAATTCCTTCATGGTGCTCCTGATTAAACCTTGTTATAAATAGAATACCAGGTATATTGCAGATCCTTTAACTAGAAATTTCAACGATCTAACATATCATAGATCTAGGACATACCATCCTTGAAATATTAAATTTCCTTTGGAAAAGTTTGCAAACGTAAAGTTTAACTTAAACATCAATATTTTCTATTCGATAGTATCCATGCAAAGCATATATATCAAAAGGAGGGTGTTCGAAAAACCATGTCAAAACGGCTAAAACGAAACTCAAAAAAAAATATTTTTGCTTGGCAATGCCGACCCCTCTTTTTGAAAATGTCTGTTAATGTGGTTAAAAAAACCTCACTCGTTTCCGCGTTATTTTTAAAAAAATCATGAACGCGATTATTTATTACTATTAACAAACAGAATTGATAAGGCTGGCTTTGTTTTGTTTAAACTAAACAATGAACGTAGATGCTCGACAATCCATGAATGAGAAAGTTAGGACCTTGGAAATGACCAACCAGGTCCTCAGATCTAACCTCTCTTGATTACTTTATTTTGGGTCGTATAAAAGCAACGGTGTACGACCCTCCGTAAAACTTAAAGCGGCGAAGAAGAAAAGCCCGGATTATCCATAATATGGCCTACCAACATTTCGAAACGATATTTGCATTATTTCCAGAGATACTTTTAATAGGTCATCGTCGTAAATGATCACGTTTAGCTAAATTATGGCACATAATAAGAGAAGCGTTAATTGTAACAAATTATTTTATCCTACGAATAACAAAATCACAAAAGTTCTAATAATTACGTAAAGTACATTCGCAAAGCTGCCATTCTCTTTCATTAAGCTTTCGTTAGGATTATTTTAAAAATATTGATTATACGCATTAATAGATAGCTATCAGCATTACGTACGTAAATATCTAAATCATTTTAGCATAATTATATAAATAAGATTATACGACGCGTATTATTAATATGCGGTACTTATAAACGTTGATAATAAAGTATAAAATAACAGAATATAATAAAATATCATTTACCCATTATCTGCGAAACATGTCCTCGAAATAATATATTAATTTCCATGACATTCAATCTTCTGCAAACATAAGAGCTCATCATATGCATATTATATGCAGAGATCTAATCGAAATAAATATTTAATTATCGTTAAGCTACCGCAGTTTGTTGACTGATCATTGTGTAATCTATTATTTAAAGCATCCTCTATGAACGTATGGCGAATCTACCACAAAGAAGCAATTATAATTACATGCAGCGATTGCTGCAAAGAAAGCGAAACGGCTTCGAATATATCTAAATTACCGAAGCTCCTTAACGATCGCTTCAAGCAACAGACATCCGATTAATAGCTACTCATATTTTTTTGCTCTATCTATATAATGCTAATATGCATAAAATGAACTATCAAACCTGATTTAATTTTGATTTCTTGGTAGAAACACATTTGCCGTTGAATAGTACGGCGGAAGAATGACATGCGAATATTTAGGAAAATTGAGGAAACAAAAGACTTTGCTCGGTCATGCTGAAGACTACCGTCTCGTTTAGAGGAAGCTGATAATTGAAGGTATTCGAAGAACCTCTATTTTTGTTTAAATTGTATTTCAATATCGACTTATACGATGGAATCCTTGTCTATTATATTGATATGTTCTAATAGATGAACAATCGAGTTAAGTGATAATCGTCCCTGTACTTCTTTTGAATGCTTTCTAGAAAAATGGTTTTAGTTGGTTGTGTTTGTGTTTGTTTTAAAATGCTTCTTGAAATTCTATTTTCCTCCTTTTTCACGTTAATGTTCCAAATCCTGTCTGATTATTTTGTTTTGTTTCTCGAGTTAATTTTCTTATTTCTTCTCATCAGAGTAACTACTCTTAACAGTTTAAAATGAATATATTTCTTTCGTCAATTGAAGTTTAAATTCTAAATAGTTTTTTCCAAAATATGTCTATTGCGAAAATATCTTTATATCTCTGTCCACGTGTGTGTTCGTCGATCCAACAATTTGGTACTTTCTAACGACGATCATTTCTAACGTTATGGATTGACAACGCTAATTTATAGCGTTGGACTCCGTTGTGTGTTTTGTGTGTTTTCACAGAAAATATATTCAAGATATAAATTGTTAAAAATAATTGGAGACTTTGGTTATCCTACGCAAAGTAATATTACTACTAATACCAGAATTCGAATACTAACCAAAATTCATTCGATATCTGCAAATGTTCAATTAATTAAATTTCGATAATCGCCCAATATTTTTAAATTGAGATAATAAAAGTGAATGTGCAAATGCACGTACTTGAGCTGACTACAATTTGCTGAGAATACCAATAAATACATGTTTTACATTATCTTATTAGTAATGGCAATGTTAAAAAAAAAACTCGTAATTCAATATCCTAAACAGCCACAAAATAATGGTTTTTGATTTTGAAATTTTGCAATTTTGGTCTACGGACAGCTAACTTGTACTTTCCTAACTCAAATCCACCAAAGCTAAACTTTGGAAATATTCATTCGAATATAGCTTTTTCAAGCCCTAGTCTTCAGTCAATATATAACAATTACGTTCTTTCGAGATTACCATATTCTCCTACTATCGCTCTAGCCTTAATTCGACGGTCGTCTAGCACCTTTTGGTGAACTTTTCCAATGTTATGGATAGTGGTTGCAGTCCTCTAATACATATATGGATATATGCAATAACATATTTATATTACAAATACAATTCAAAGGAAATAAGTGTGCCAAATACTGGTTTGTAAAGGTTTGGTTTCGGATGGTTGATACGTCTCTTAGAATGACTATTACAAAACCATTATTTGTCCTTTTATGTCACATCTAAAAAGACGCTCAAATTCAAAGCATGGATATTTTTCATCAATTCTGATTCAATTGGCGTGATCGGTCGATCCGTACCTTCCCTCTTCCGATATTATAATAGATTTTTTATATTAATTTTTTAAAATTTTCTTTCATTACTTCCTGTGCGTAATAATTTCTCTCCAATTCTCGACCGCCACTCTTAGCATATCGTTCAGCACTTGATCTTGATATCCCCAGTTTGGTTTTCCTCGCAGCCCATTTCTCTTGTAAATTTGCACGTAACCAAACCATCTCATCAACCCATTAAATTGTTTACGTCATGGTTTTTCAATACACCGATAGCAAAATTTTTGTAAGAGTCCTTCGTTTAAGTATTCTCAATCTTTCTTCATCTATTTGCAAAACATACCGTTTCTTCCATATACTAATCTAATTTTCTTTGCTTTACTGAAGTCTTTTTGAAGTCGTTGGTACTGTTAGTATATCCCATTTCTTGCTTTTTTCTAAGGCCAAGTCGTCCTCACTATATACTCTTATGCCCGCTTTTGAAAGTTTCCACTTTTTATAAATCGTATTCGTTTATCTCGACTCTGCTTCGAGACGCGATTTTCATGTTATTAGATCTGTATGTTTGATTAAAATCTAAAGTCAACTGATGTATCAATGACTGAAAAAATGGAATTGTGAAAATTCCAATTAATATCAGGTGATGAATCCAATAATTACATTGCCCGAAGCCGTTTAGAGAATGCTTTTATTCATTTAACAAACCGCAAATGATTTCAAGAATCAACAAATATAGGGTATAACATTTTTACCTAAGACAGCTTTGAGCAGATTTATAGTCCGTCTAGAAAGTATTCGCAATTTATTATTTTTCTTAATTTTAATATATTTCTTTTTTGTTACATCCTAAGACAAAAGTAATGCACCAAGTAGGTTGTGCCAACTGTAGGCCATTGCAAAAATCATATAACAACACCAGCTGTCAAATATTGTTGATTATCAACAGGCTTAATATTTGTGAAATAATCTCGCAAGTAGAAAGAACTAAGTTGGTGGAATATTTGTATAGAAAAGGTGTTCAAAACGTCAAAAAATTAGTGCAATTGACTGAACTCGTAAAAAGTGCAGTACATGAGACAATAAAGAGCATAAAAAATAGGAGAGATATGAGCCATGGACCAGTTTCTGGAAGACCGCGTAAGATTAGCGGAAACAATCTAAACGCTTTAGTGACTTTAGGACGACAAAACCCGCGCCTAGAGTTTCGAAAACTGGCTAACAGGTTTGGAAATCAACGTCAAATAAGAGTGTGTCCAGAAACTGTCCGCATTTCACTGAGAAGGCAAGGAAAAAAAAATCCCTGCAATGACACCTCTACAAAAGCAATGAAGAATAAATTTTTTCCAACGATTTCGAGACGATAATTTTAGTGATGTTTTTATATCTGACGAAAGTTGTTTTCAGCTTGGTGCAAATCATTTAAAAATCCTATCAAGAGAAAATGTTACCGTTCAAATTTCCAAATTTCCCACAAAAATAATGGTTTGGGGAGCAATCTCTCAGCGTGGTGCTACACCTCTCTGTATAATTGATGGCACCGTTAATAGTGCAAAGTATTGTGAAATTCTTGATGGCTTTCTTCTTGAAACGGCTCGTGCTTTATATCCCGAAGGGTGGCGTTTTCAACAGGAAAATGCAAGATGCCATACTCCTGCCTGCACTAAAGCTTGGATGCTAGAACAAATCTTAGCAACAATTCCATGGCCAGGTTCCCCAGATTTTAGTCCCATCGAAAACATATGGGGACTAATGAAAATTGAAGTAGAACGAGCAGCACCACGAAATGAAGAAGATTTTATTCGGTCAGTTTTACAAGGCTGGACCACTATCACCGAAAAGTATAGCGTTGACCTAGTTTCGGGATTACCTGAACGTTTAGTTAAGTGTTTACAGTTAAATGGAGATTGTATTAGAAAATGAGATGAATTATTTGTTGTGATTTTATTATTCAAGTAATAAAAATATATACCGTAAAATTATAGCTGTGCTTTTTGTTTTACGGATACTTTCTAGAGGGACTATACTATGAAACGCCAAACAAAATCAATTTTTAACATGTGGTGACGGCCCAATAGGGAACCTATACAAGCTTAAAGCTTGTCACAACCTCAGAAACCTTGTAGTGTGGAATATTCCCACACTAAAAGGCTCCTGAGGTCAATAATAATATCATTTATCTGTTTTTCTTTTGGTGTATATTATTACACTAAACTAATTTAATTTGACGCATTTGAAGATATTTCAGAATTGAATAAATTTCCATCTTTCCATCTATGCATCTATCAATTATTGATTAAGTATTTGTATACTACGAATACTACGAAAAATAAGGATTCCAAAGAAAAGAGGAGGCAAACAAAAGACTTGACTTTTGATCAAAAGTTAAATATGAATATCCTAACTGATATAAACTAAAACTAAACTTATTATTATTATTATTAAAACTACCTTCAATAAACTAGCTTTTCAAAAATAACTTGATTCAATACTTACGTCTAATAAAGGTCACTATTTATATTTTAAAAGCAATAAAAAGTATACACAATGAAAATTTATTAGTAGCAGTAAATGATAGAATATTACGGATATTACTTGCTCCAAATGTATAGCGTCAAGTTTATTTGCGCAGACGGTTAACTATTTATTCTACGGAAGATTAATGGCAATGTTATTGTCGAGGAAACTGCAGTATACAAAAGAGCAGAAAGTTATGTCGGTGGTAAAATATGAAGGAATGAACGTTTGTTTAATTTTTGAAGAAGCCTGTAGTATAAGCATTTGATAACCATCATAAGCAATGTCTGAGACCTTCAAATGACATACGGATGCAGTAATATTTTATATAACGGATGTAAAACAAATAAAGGAATATTTACAATATTCTATTCAACGTAGACATAGCTAACGTGCCAAACTAAATATATCCTTTTACAATTAATAAACTTCTTGGCACAAACTCGGAACATGCATACCTCAAATGATACAATAACGTCAACGGAACATGGCTTATACAAACAGATCTTGAAACATGAATCCGTTGGCCCACGAATTTACATGCTATATGTAGATTTTTATAAAAAAATAATAATAATATTAGAGCGTGCCATCAGGGAAATAATGCTAATTTAGACATCTGTGTTAGTTAAGCAAACCATTTTCGCGACCTGCTACTGCACATGCAGCATATCTGGGCGCTTTCTACAGCTGCTGCAAGATCAATATTCAACACCAAACCAAATGCACTTGTGTGAATGTCAAGGTCGCCACAGATAAAATCAATACTTAGACCGACCATTTACAACATGATGTAATCAACATTAAACCGTTGAATTTAAGCGTTTGACAACTCTCAAATAAGTATTACATTATTTATTGTTCTATATATACCCACCGTAGACGTACTTGAATTTTACAGAAAAGCATTCAGAATTTATTGGTTAATTCAAATTTTTACTTACGCTGTTAAAACTTGGATTCGTATTTTTAAATGCTAAATCATCTTACAGAATGACATATTACGTATTCGGTGCCAATCTTGCCTCGTGTTGAACGTTGAAGCGCTTTATAAACAATGCTCGCTTGAAATTGTGCCAAATTAGTTGGACTTTCCCCTACTAATAATTCATTGTGTTACGATGACATATTTACCGGCCACATAAGCAAAAATGCTGTTGATTTGATGTGTCTCAACTTCCTTGTACTACTGAACTGTCCTTGTAAAATGCAACTTTATTGTATGCACAGGTAAAAAAGACAAAAATAAATAAATAAAAAGTTATTCTGGCCTAATATAACATACTGAACATTATTTTTTTTTTTCATCGAAAAAACCTCCTTTGCTGTTAATCACCGCTCGAACTATTCTAGGCACTCTTTCGACAAGTTTTGTTAAAACGGATTGTGGAATATTAATCCATTCATGTTGCAGAATATTCCATAAATGTTCTTGTGAAGTTGGGCATATTTTTCGGATCCTCCTGTCCAGTTCATCCCACAACAACTCTATAGGGTTCAAATCTGGGCTTTGTGGCGGCCATGTCATTACTTTCAGGGTGTGCTGTTCCTCTTGCTCCTTTAGATAGTTCTTACACACTAATGCAGTGTGTTTTGGGTCGTTGTCATGCATGAATGAAAAGTTACGGCCTATTATACGCAATCCTGATGGCACTGCATGATTCTGGAGTATTGCAAAATAATTTTCCTTCCTCATTACACCCTGCACTCTGCATAAATCTCCCGTCCCAGCAAAGGAGAAACATCCCCACACTAACACAGAACTACGCCCTTGCTTCACTGTTGGCACAATGCAGTCTGGGATCATTTTTTCGGTTTTAGGTCTTCGGACATAAACTCGTCGATTTTGCCCAAAAACCTCAAACTTTGACTCGTCAGTCCAAAGCACGTTTCCAATCATCTAACGACCAATCTAGATGAGAATGGGCCCACTGTAGCCGTTTCGCTCTGTTGCCTCGACGTAATATGGGTTTTCGAATGGCAATGCATCCATGAAGGTCCGCTTGTTGAAGTCGACGTTTTACCGTACTCGCCGAAACTTTTTCTTCACGGCCGCGATTGACTTCGGCTGCTATTTGTGGCGCTGTTAATTTTCTATTGCGTTTGCTTAATGATACAATTTTCAAATCTTCAGCTTTTGTTGTTCTCCTAGATGCTCCGGGACGAACACGATTTTCTATAGTTCCAGTTGTCCGATATCGCTTTATGATGTCATTTACTGTTGAACTTCTCATATTTATTTTTTCAGCAATTTGTCGCCCCGAATATCCTTCTTCAAACAGCGTGATAATGCGTGAACGTTTTTCTACACTGGTAGGCTTGCCACGTGCCATTTTGAAGTAAATTTTCTTAAAACTCTCGCGCAAAAACGACAGATGCACACCAACACACGTTTAACAGTAAAATGAAGCAAATTTATATCTTTACGCCTGTGATAAATAAACAAGAATGATACTGCGGTATATTTCCTAAATGTATTGTTCGTTAATAATCCCCAAACGACCCGTTTCAAAAGATCGGTACTTCCGAGAAATTCTTGGAATGATAATAAAAGGGACTTTATTGTGGTTGTGGCAATATTTCAGCGAAGTTCGGTCGAATTTCACTGAACGGCAGCGTACATCGTGTCCAAAATTAACTACTCACATTCTCACTATTGCTACGAAACTTTAGAATTGTAGCTACGAAGACTGTTGAATTACTGAATTTGTAGGGAATGTGTGTTCACAATGGCACACTTCTTTTCTTTGTATATTTTCAAAACATTCAATGCCTTTTTATTTAAATGCATATAATGATGTATAAAACTAAAAAAATAAAAAATATTGAACCGCCACATCATTCTCCGCGACAACATGCTTAATATATCTTTTGTCTTCTTTCGATCTTCTCCCTCATACAGAAAAACAAATCGCCGTATTTTACATTAATTCTTGTTTTTTGATTCGGCATCTGTGTCTATATCTTGATATGATATGACACAGATGATATGTCTTCGTCATCTTGTGAACTGCTAAGCTTTTCTACGATTTCTTTAGCCTTATTTTTCACAATATTCTTTTTCGTTTGCTTCTTCCCTGTTTTTAATCTGTATTCCTTTTCCAGTGCCTGTCTGATTGCCGTATCTTTAGAACCTGATTCTTCTTTCTTTTTCTGTGGATTAACTTTTTTGCTCGGCTCTTTGAAGTGTTTTCACTGTGAATGGACGAACAAAATTATATTTGCTTCTCGATAGCTCTGGAGCGTTCTCTCGCACAATAAACCCATTGGCCTTGGTATTATCATTGGAATACATATTCCTTTGCAAATCCGAAACCGACTGCTCTTGAATACTTTGCGTTTCTGGTCGGTCGCAAACGTACGAGGGAAAATAATCTTCATCGGAGAAAATCTTTCTATTTAAAGGCCCTAGTTCGGTATATAGAAAGCAACTGGTAATGTTCTCCGGTGTTACGGCCTTTGGATATGCATGGTCAAATAAACTAACAATTCCAAATATAATTGTCTAATTGTATGTCCGATTCGTGATTGCCCGTAAATAATATGACAGGATTGTTTTGCGTGCATTTGGCGTGTTTGGTAAAATGTTTGATAATATCGAGGAATACAGAGCTATTTATCCGTCAAGACTTTGCAACAGTTCAACTTTTCATGTGACCAAACAAAACACCACACAGCCTAAATTTTCCCTTGCCCAAAACATTACGTTTGTAGAAGGAGCATTTTACATTAGTGGATATACACTGGTTGCAATTAAATATGCATGTTAAAGTGTTATAAATATATCTGAAGGCCATCTTAAACGAATGTTTATCACATTGTATTGTTCTAGATTGTTTTCCAGCGTTCCGCACGTGTTTTTACAGGAACATCCGTTGTTACAATCCAAATGTATAAAGATTAGTAAAATGCGTGCAGTATGTTTCAAATAATCGTGGGTGCAATACACAATTAACCCCCTTCGAACGTGGCCGGATTATTGAGCTACATGAAAGGGGTGTTAGTTTCCGGAAAATTGCGCGTAGACTTAATCATAATCATTCGATTGCACGTAGCACATAGAGCAGGTTCGGACGCACCCAGAAAGATCTCTATTTCGCCAACATTACAGCAGGTTTCTGTTGGATATTTAATTCCCCGTTGCCTACTTATGTGGATAATATTAATTTATTATTATAAAATATGTATTCGCCTGTGATTGGGACATTTGATTCTTACACGCGAACCTTGGAATAAATAAATAAATAAGCTTCCAAATGCAATAAATTAATTTCTCGTTTTTTGTTATTTAACGTTATTTAAATTTAAAGTTAAAGATGTTATTAATAAAGAAAAAAAGTAAAGGCCTTATTATTCAGGGGATTTAAAGACTGCTAAAACTACCAGCTGGCTTATCTTTTTGAATTTATTACTTTTGATTTGTTTCGGTCCGTATTTTCGTATAAAGGTTGTTATGTATTGTGTATAAAGCTGTTTATCATTATTATTATTGTTGATGCTGTATATATGTTGATAAAAATATAAAGCAGGCTGGATTTAGTTATGTAAATACACCTTTTATATATTTCAGGTCCGTTTTATCTTATATCTATACTCGACGGTTTAAGATCCTACTCCGCTTGTATAAAATGTATAAAATTGCTCTATGTAGCCTAATTACGTATTTTAATGTAGTATCATTTCGTTAGACCTTTTATACCATATTCCTGTTTTTGATTATACACACACTGATTAACTTAAATAATTTTACAGCGCTGGCAATAGGCTATCGCTCTGATGCTGAATGAATGACATCTTATATTACGTAAACGAAGAACGGGTACAAGTCCGATTCTATCTAGAGTAGATTTTAATAATATACAATACGTTCATTGAGAATTAATCATAATCAGTCCAGTTCAGAAGCGAAACATTATCTATTCTTACGGTTGACGTACCCAGCTATAATCTCTTAGTCATCTCGGTAAAATCACAAAAAAATCACAGCTTTATCCTATGGATAAAAAGTAATTATGAACAGCTTGAACGAAAACTCGTTAGACTATCTAGCCTTATTCGTCTAATAGGTTATGCATATATGCACAGGATATAGGTATGTGATGCAGCCCAAGTCTCTTGCGACGCGTTTTATTAATTGCGCAACACAGTCCCGTATTTTTTAGAGGACAAAGATCTTTTCGATGGATTTTTAGAAAAGAAATCTTGGGGAATGGGAAGAATTTAACATAAGTTATAAGTATTATGTACGAATATGCTGCAATCAGGAACTGGAATTCAATACGAATTCTTTAATTTGATTTAAATTTTCATCGACTTATAAAGAAACGTTCCAGGGTAGCCCATTAACTTGATTGCCCCTTGAAACATCGAATGTTGTAAATCACCGACTACGAGGATAGTCTAAAAAGTTTTAGGCCTCGAATGAAGATGACGTTACTAGTCAAAAATATTCTGGCACTATAATGCGTTGAAAAATACTAGAATGAATGTTTCAGCCGTGCTGGACGCTTACTTGTCGGGTAACAGTCCATAATTTAATTCTTGCATTTGAAAGACGATGCGCCTAGGCAAATTAATGCCTTGTCTTTTTTTGTATGTACATTTTTATTGTCAGTTTAGTTATTTCCCATTTATAATAAAGAAAGGGAATTGCCTGAATTTGTAAGATGTTACTTATTTGGTAAAATGAAACGTACACATAAGAAATATTCAAGAGAATTGATATGAGATCATGTGAAGCACGCGCTAACCTGCAACTTTTAACATTACATACCCTACCTCTTCTAAGAGGCACAGCTACCACATCAGCTACCTATCAACTGATAAGCAAAATCGCCAGAAACCTAGACAAAAAAAAAACGTCTTTTTCTCCATTTGTATTAAACTTTTTGGGACACATTGTATATTCATGCACACGAAACAAGAAGAAAATCGCATTTTAAACCTGAAAGACATCTAACAAAAAATACAGTCAATTATTGGCAACATCCGTAATAAACCAATGTAATAAGTGGCCAGCGGAAGTAAGAAACACAAACTATACAACTTTCAAGAAAAGAATAAAACACTTGTTGCTAAATGAATATATGACAGGGTAGAATTTAAAATCCCAGTCAAAGAGACCAAAAAAGCCCTCAATACCATCATACCTCAGATGCAGCTGAAGGTTTCTGACTTCATTGTCCTGAGCGAAGATAGACGGCTGAAACCCATCAAACCCATCTGATCCCGCATAGATAACAACCAATAACAAAGAATACAAAAATCGTACCGGAAAAAATACTGTGGCATTCAAATAATCCCATTCTGTAAAGAAATTGACAAAAAGTTAAAAATACCCAGCGATTACAACCAATTAACTTGCGTATGTGACCAGTTTGGTGTTCACCACAAATTATTCGTTATTGAATGTCGATAATTACGCATAAATGCCATATTTGAAATGCGGCGTAGGTGCATAATAATGCCGCTACAATTACATACACATGTTTGTATGTATATCCACGAAGCTGCCAAGATTGCAGAAATGTCCAGTTAATGAGCGCGCTTTGGGAATGGTATGCAAGGGAAATTCTTCCCGGCATTTCTGCGATATTTAGACTTACCTTTCGAGTTGGAAAGGCTAAAATCGATCACATCTTATCCAGAAATAATTTTAAAGGATATCTTGAATACCTGAAGTTCTACTTGAGCTTGGTTTAAGCATATTCTTCCTTTTGTGCGTCATTTAATTTTATATTTCTATTCCTTGGAATTTACACGTTATTTCCACTTCTCTTGTCGCTGTTAACTGATTGATGATAAGATAAATAATAATAATAACATTACTTGTAAGTTGAAATTTACCAAGAAAAAAACATATTTCAGATACATGTCCGATATTGAAGAATCAATGTCATACCAACCATCGGAATCAGGAATAAAATAAGTTTTGAAGTTCGCAGAGTCCTAGGCATGAACAAAACTTTTAACTTCCCGAAGTACACTGCCGTTCACTGAAATTCGGTCATACAATAAAAATCTATTATATCACACTGTATACAATTATTAATACAAAAAATTAGAAAAATATTAAGCATGCACTCTTTTCTAAGGGATTAAAGCCATAAATTATTATGTAAAGTAGAAATATTGCGACAACCACAATGAGGTCCCTTTTATTATCATTCCAAGAATTTCTCGGAAGTACCGATCTTTTGAAACGAGTCGTTTGGGAATTATTAACGAACAATACATTTAGGAAATATACCGCAGTATCATTCTTGTTTATTTATCACAGGCGTAAAGATATAAATTTGCTTCATTTTACTGTTAAACGTGTGTTGGTGTGCATCTGTCGTTTTTTGCGCGAAAGTTTTAAGAAAATTTCCTTCAAAATGGCACGTGGCAAGCCTACCAGTGTAGAAAAACGTTCACGCATTATTACGCTGTTTGAAGAAGGATATTCGGGGCGACAAATTGCTGAAAAAATAAATATGAGAAGCTCAACAGTAAATGCCATCACAAAGCGATATCGGACAACTGGAACTATAGAAAATCGTGTTCGTCCCGGAGCATCTAGGAAAACAACAAAAGCTGAAGATTTGAGAATTGTATCATTAAGCAAACGCAATAGAAAATTAACAGCACCACAAATAGCAGCCGAAGTCAATCGCGGCCGTGAAGAACAAGTTTCGGCGAGTACGGTAAAACGTCGACTTCAACAAGCGGACCTTCATGGACGCATTGCCATTCGAAAACCCTTATTACGTCGGGGCAACAGAGCAAAACGGCTACAGTGGGCCCGTTCTCATCTAGATTGGTCGTTAGATGATTGGAAACACGTGCTTTGGACTGACGAGTCAAAGTTTGAGGTTTTTGGGCAAAATCGACGAGTTTATGTCCGAAGATCTAAAACCGAAAAAATGATCCCAGACTGCATTGTGCCAACAGTGAAGCAAGGGCGTAGTTCTGTGTTAGTGTGGGGATGTTTCTCCTTTGCTGGGACGGGAGATTTATGCAGAGTGCAGGGTGTAATGAGGAAGGAAAATTATTTTGCAATACTCCAGAATCATGCAGTGCCATCAGGATTGCGTAATTGCGTAACAGCACACCCTGAAAGTAATGACATGGCCCCCACAAAGCCCAGATTTGAGCCCTATAGAGTTGTTGTGGGATGAACTGGACAGGAGGACGGAGGACGGAATATTCTGCAACATGAATGGATTAATATTCCACAATCCGTTTTAACAAAACTTGTCGAAAGAGTGCCTAGAATAGTTCGAGCGGTAATTAACAGCAAAGGTTTTTTCGATGAAAAAAAAAAATAATGTTCAGTATGTTATATTAGGCCAGAATAACTTTTTATTTATTAATTTCTATCTTTTTCTACCTGTACATACAATAAAATTGCATTTGGTTTTTAATTTCGTTTGTTTCTGTAACCTTTTCGTGTTTTTTACCAACCGACCGAACTTCTCTGAACGGCAGTGTACGTTCGATCAATATTAAGAGAAATGCTTTCGGGGAAAGTTTGGTAAAGGAAAACGTTCAATTGTGTAGGAATTCAAGCGGAAAAAGAATTTTCTTGTATACACTGTACCGTGAATGAAGACGTTTTTCTGTTTGTAAAGTTATTCTTATATAAAGTTCTAATTCTAACAAAAACCTAAACTGAATGAAGAGTATTTAATAGAACCGGTGTGTCCGTAAGGCCGCAAGACCGCGCGCCCTCCTAGCTACATGATTTAAAAATTTTATTGAATCCATTAACAAAATTATTAAAATTTATATTAGGTAGTTATTGCAAGAATACAGTTTGAATATCCAGAGACTTCCTATTTATTCTGTAGTTAATATTATGTGAAATGAACTATATACCTTATGCCTCGTACAATAGATTGCTACGACGCCTAACCAAAGAACTAATCACAGTCCAGACGATTAGGACGCACAATTTCCGCGCTACGAGAGGGAGTATTGTACTTTATTTTCCCGCATTTCTAGCTAATAGGAAGTAACAGTGCTTATAACAACCTTAAAAATGAACAGTCACAACACCTAATGCCTTCAACATATTGACGTAATCACGATTATACTATTATCGTTCCATTTTAAACATACAAAACCGAGAGAATGTTATTTATCAATATGAGAACGATGAATAAATTTTTAATGTCGCTATAGCCACCTTATTGAATTATGTTACACAACAAATTGGATCGACCGGACGAAGTTATTATTTACACTTTCCTCAGTAACTACTCATCTGTACTATTATCAAAGCATAATTATTGAATACCTTGTATAAAACATACAGTATGGCAACCTAACGTCGATATTGTAGCGAAGGTAAGTACACCAAAATTCGAATTTGATGAATTCAATAAGAGGATTCTGTTAGTATTTTTTTGAAGCTTAAATTAGAGCTTCTCAAACTGGAAAACGGGATACCGTTATCCCGGAATCCCGGAGGTAAAACTCATCCCGTTATCCCGGGAATAGCTCTAATTCTTACTAAGATTTTTTTTCATCTTTTGAAGATACCGAAAATGCTCGTACTTGAAACGTTATGTATTTGCTCAACTTTTACGGTCGATAAATTTACTCTTAGCAATATACCGGAAAACATTGAAAAAAGTAAAAATATTATTCAACGACAATAATATATCGAAAGAGATGAATATTTTTGAAACAACTGAAAAGCGCACAGATAATTTTAAAAAATCCCACCGACATCAATTGTCGGAAAGAGCTTTTTCTGCATCTAGTTCTTCATCACAAATATTCGCTCATCTTTAACTGACAGCGCCATTGAGAATCTATGTTTTTAAAAAAATTATTATAAAAATTAATGCTTTAATTGAAATTGTTAAATTTTATTTAAAGTTTAATTTATTATTTGAACATGTCGGTTTATTTTTATTTCCTTAAATAATAGTCGATTTCCGTTTCGAAATCTTGTTTTATTCCTTTTTCAACATGTTTATTTAAAAGCTGCCTATAATATAAATTTTACAATATTTTAATTCAATTATTGACTGTATTATTTTTTTATATATAACTTACCATTTGTCTTGGGAAATTTTATGAACTTGTGGTTATACATGTCGATTTTGACCTCGTTTCTTGAAATGTTACTTCAAAATCTTTATGTACAACACTACTTGTATAGAGCACATTTTTCACGGACAACTATTTTCACTAACTCTAAATATATAATATTCTGGTATATAAGGCGCATCCGTTCTTGATCAAAGTTTCCCCCTTTTCATCGTTTCATTTATTTTCTCAAAATTAAATTATTCTAAACATTGCTGTAATTGTTGATATCATTTTTATCGTTTATTGGATTTTTATGGTTTTTAGTTTGCCACATATTTTGTACATTTAATATATTAATTTCATTAAAATTAAACTTATGGTTGTTAACTAATGCACGCTTTGTTAGGACTGTATTGATGTGTATAAATTCCTTACTGACTAATCTATACACCTTCACGGTCTTGACAATTAATCTTGTAAATAGTATTTAAGGATTTAATAAAACTTGGTCTATTTTCTCACAAATTCCATATTGTAAAAATGAGCTACCGGTTTCGCGCGCATCCCCAGGCTAGAATATATCATCATCATATATCGGTGAATATGAGTCAATAGAAATAAATAATATTTGCTTGTTTATTGGTACCTGTAGGTGCCAGGTTTGGTTTCTGTAAAAAAGGATTTGTTGTTTAGTTTGTGAGCTACTTTAATGTTATATTGTTTACAAAATTGGTGCTATTCTTTGTTTTATATTTTTAAATATTAAAAAAAGGATTCTAAAAGTCGCGAAAAGCACTTAGCCCTGTCGCACGACCTTACTCATATCGATGGCATGAGCCTGATTATAACGGCCGAATTTTTAAAAGAAAATGTTCGGGAATATCTGGTACAGGGCCGGTAGGTCCACAAAGCCGCAAGGCCGCGCCAGAATTCGTCAACAAAATTATTCAAATGTATATTACATAACTATAGTTTAAACATCTGGCGGCTTCCTATTTATTTTGTGGCTAACATTGTAAAATATATTATATGCCTTATACCTTATGCTTACAACGCAGAATAGGTTGAAATTAAATATTTGGACCGCAGTGAAAACGCAGTTCAATTAACAAAGTTCTAGTAAACGTAAAGAATATGTTTTATATTTAGCAATGTTAAAAAATATATTTTAATACCAGTTTAATTACATTTAAAGCTAAACTTTGCAAAATAGAAATATCAAGTCAAATTAAAAATTCCGATTTATTGTGTGACGAATCTGTAGATGTAACGAATTGATGTCAAACGGTAATTTTATTTAGATATAAGGATGTGTTTAGGTACACGTTAGAAATAATATCCTTGTGCACATTATTCCTATGCCTAGCCTATCAGCAGTTTCTGCTTTCTTTTAAAGATATTTCTTACAATCGCCACTGATAGCAACTATCAAAGTTGTTTTCACTTTTAACTGAAAAAGAGAAAGTAATACGTAACAAATGCACTGCTTAAAATTTATGTGTAGTTGTATACGAAGTAATTTCAAATAAAATTTAAATTGTTAAATCGAATTATTACCAAAATATTATTCAATAACGGTTTTATATCATACCAAGCACGTACCACTTTTCAAAGATGAACGTGAAAGTATTAGGTGCAAATAATACTTCACATTTCAACAATAATTCGCATAAACGATCTGACATTTTGCTTTCAAAAGACTCCACCTCCGTAAAATAATACATAATATTAACGCAACGTTTTACAACCTCGCGTCTATTATTACAAACACCGCAACTTTCCTAAGAATAGAACAGATATAGGCATTTGTAAAATTATTAGTTGTACGACAATTAAACAGGGCCAATAAATCTGGTGATTGATTAATTCTTAAGGCGACTTCCATTTATATAAACACGTGCTTTACAAATTACTCTCCCCACAGAAATAATGAGTAACCAAACGGCGAGTGTGTTTATTTTTAGGAACATACAGAACAACAACAGGTAAGCTGTTGTAAACATTTCGAGTGAATAAGAATATAAGATTTACACGGAGAAACATGGAAATTGTTTGGAATTGTTCCAACACGCAGTAACTGATATTAATACTAAGATAAATTTCACTTAAAACAGATAAAGTCTCGTTTACTGTACGAGAAAGGTTGACAGCAAAGGATTGAAAATAATGCGGGCTGTCTTTCTTGGTGCTAATATTGTCAATAATGTGGTAACGGTACTATTGTCGCAGCCCTATTATACAAACTAAGGGAAATCAAGTTATCTTCCTGCACTAAATGAATGCCTAGGTTATTATTTATTTATTCACAAAGCTTCATAATTAAGCTTTGCAGCACATTCCTATTTAACCGCCAGGAGTGGAAAGAACTGCCAAGGGAGAGATAAATTCGAACTTATTATTAAATATACATAGTGAACATGAGTTCAACCAACTGGGATTACGTGAATGCAGGCAGATGTTGATGAGGGAACAGTGATGTAGAATGCAGCTGACTGCGAATTGTATATCTGCACAGATCTGTGCAGATGTCGTAATTTAATAATTCAACTTAAATTGAAAAAAAAAGAAGATTACAATAGACAAAGGGAAACTGTTCTTTTCATTAGCTTTTCATATTTTATGAAATAAAGTTCATTTTTACACTATTTTTTTTTAGTTTGATGTGAAACGTTTGAACAGGTCAATTTTTAATCTAAAGGATACGAAATTGAAATACCAGGTGTGTCGGTAATTCTTTTCCGGTTTTTTCGCTAAAGA
>LR737385.1:2680325-2694124 GCA_902655005.2 Marronus borbonicus
GACATCTGCCGGAAAAACCGGAAAGGAATTACCGACACACCTGGTAAGTGCCTTACAAGATAGATGTTTTTTTAATGGAACATCCTGTATATGTTGATATTTTTGAAGTCTTCGTGATCAGATTGCAACGACGTATAATACTTATATGACAAATAAGGAAATAATCATTTGCGAAGGGGTTAAATTCGAAAATTCTAAGAGACTAAGCTAAGATTCGTTTTTTCTACAATGCTTCTCACGTTATTTCAGTAGATAACTATCTACTATCCAAACAGATGGAGATATTTGTAATAAAATGGAAGATACCCACACTGATCTATTCAATGTTGAAGGCGTTGGACAGTACGGGGTGTTAAGAAAGTCCCGCAAACCTTGAGGGGGAAAGATATCCAGAAAAGCCTTAATAAATATTAGTCCGCAAATAGATTTCGGAATTACGAAGGATTATTCCTTTCTGCAACATTTGTGCATTTTTCCGCTTATCTTTTCTTTCGTTCGCAAAAACTTCAATTTTCGTATTGTTTATTCTAATCTTAATTTAGCCAATTAGTCGTGCTAATGGGAATGCCAAAGAAGCACAGTGTTCAACGCTCAATCCAATCGCCGGATCCTTTCGGTGCTTTAGTAAGGCTGCACTCAAGATTGTGCGATACTGGTTAATTTGAGAAGCAGTTCCATAATTCCGGTATCAACCGAGGTAGGAATTAGTGCTGCTTTTGCTTGAAGAATTCCCCACGAGCAACGACTGTATCCCTTCCATATACAACGGATACAAGCCCTAAATCTACCTAATCATCAAGCACGATTCGTTTTTTAGCACTAATTTCTACGCTACGTTTGTCCATGAAGCCAGGTTCGTACAAAATTGAGTTTTTAATTTCCACAATGCACATGTATGAGTGAACATTTGAATGGGTATTTTGACCGACAGATTACCAGGTCCGGTTGTTTTACCAAACCGATTAATAGGCGCTGCTTACCTATGACCTAATAACACCCTTTTGAACCAAAGGCAACAAAATGTTGTTCCAACGCGATGATGCAACGATTTTTCGATTGAAAAGCATTTACAAGGAATTTTTTGACGATAAAAAAAATATAAATGTCCAATTAAAATATAGCGAGTTAGTTAATGTAATACCATCCAACAACATCACTTCTTAAATTTAGGAATGCGATAAATAATGCGGTACCGATGCTATTTATAAAATAGGTATACGCACAAGCCCCCCATCACGGCACACATTCTTCGATTAATAAAAATTAATATAGTTTAAACGGATTTCGAGCGCCTATCCATTTCTGTCTATTAACGAACCTAGCGACAAATAAAATTCGTGCGAATCTAAACTGGAGCGGTTCAGTTTAAATACAGGCGCGATTTTGTTTATGTTAATATTTATAGCTTGAACGTTAGTAGCCGAAGAATAAGGCGCTGGTAAATTAATTTATGTTGTCGCCGTTATCTATTATTTAACACGGACTACTGTTCGTCCATTTTGAATAGACGTGTAATTAAAATAACGTTAATTGCTTAATTAAGATGCCATCCGACTGTATTAGAATCCTACGAAGCTATTTAGATTTATAGCACGAGGATTTAATTAGTTAGTGCTAGTAATTAATAATTCATTAATTTCGCATTCTTCTATTCTTTTTCAAAGCCCGCATAACAGTTCTATACGGATGTCACAGGATGAGCGCACGTTAACCGTACTTTAGAAACTTAGCAGATTAATCGTATCGAACAGTGTTTCTATTTTTGTACAAATATTATACAGGGTATCAGTATTTATCGATGACATATGCTAAACTTCAATCATCAATACCTACGTAATTTTAAATAGAACACTCGGTATGTTTTTATTGTGGCTGACGAAATAAAATAAGTCGGCAAACTTACAAATTTTGAATGCGCTTAGTTTCTGATGTACGTCCATGCCGTGACACATCCTGTATAAAAAAACATGGTTTGGTTATCATCATTCTCATTTAAGGACAGGTTTACCCAACTCTTATCTATTCAGCGTTATTCTGCTGTAAATGAGACCAATACAAACAAGTAATAAAACCTAAATTGGAAAAAAAAAAACAATAAAACTATTTTACAGTTGTACTACTGAATTGGAGCCATTAAATAAGTTCCGTTAATAATCCACTACACGAACGCTTACAATTTAACTGCACACCCAGTTTGAAGTGGAAGGAAGGCGTTATTTTGCTTTTGCGGACCTATTTTAAGAATTTTTGTGTGTCATTCGTTTCTGCGAACGTTTTAAATAGATCTAAAACGAGAAGCGGGAAACTAATGCATTTAGGACACATACGCATGTAACTATTACATTAGAAAATTGAACTGAAGATTCTAGGAAAATTGAAATTGCAAAAATTGTCTCTAGCTGTAAAGCAAGTACATTGGCCTATTATTATTTTACTGAAATTCTAACGAACGCATTCGTTCAGCTAATAAAGGAGTTTTCATTATACTAATAAACATGCAATAAAAGTAATTAAATTTATTATTACTTAAATTAATTACCATTTTACTTATTAACTTGAAGGTTATTCGTAAATTAGGAAAATTAAGACTCGGAATTTAAACCACTCCCACGAGTTCAACTGACGAGATTTCAGCGGATCGTTCCTTTGTTTATGCATATTACAGGTTGTTTGTATTTTCTACTATTTTTTCCATTTCTTCCTATCTTAACACTATTATTTCAATTTTCTTCAAATCTTCAACTACTTTATCTTGCCATCGTATTTTTGGTCTTCTTCTTGGTCGCATTTCATCTGGTTTCCATTTCATAATTCGTTTTAGGACTGATTCTGACATGTCTGTACCATCGCATTCTTGAAACTTTCATCATTCTTACGTTGTCTTCACCTCTTAATAGTATTTTTATCTCGTTGTCCGCTAGTCTTCTAAACTCTTCATCTACTTTATTTAATCCGTAAATGTTCCTCATCATTTTCCTTTCTTATATTTTGTACTTATAGTATGCCTTGTGTCTCATCTGTATTCGTTGACCTATCTCTTTTCGTTTTTGGTTTTTGCAAGCCATGATGTATTTCAAGACCTCGTTTTCTTGCTTTTATTTCTATTTTCCTGCTGTGCTTCCTTCAATATCATTGGCATATCCTATTACTTATGTTTCAATTATTGTTCCTTTGATTTTGTTCTCCCTTATGACTCCTTTCAATGTTATATTGAACAGGGCTGCAGATAATCCATCGCCCTGTTTATTGGATTTTCAAATTCATCATATACTCTAATAAATGCAGAAGACGTCTCCAAATTCTTTCCAAGGAAATATTTAAGTATGAGTAGGGTTGCCAACTGTACTCTTTAAAAAGTATAATGCACTCCCTCCGAATGTATTATTTCTTTATTAATTGGTAAAGATACCAATCGCAAACAAAAACAAAAATAATTAAAAAAAAGACAAAAAATAAATGATGCCCTCGGTGAACCGTAACTTTACAATTTACCTTAAAATTTGCTTTTAATTGCTCAATTTAGCGACCTTCAATATCCCGACGTGTGTAATTTCCACACTTAAACTGATCAGTAAATTAATGGATTAAAATTGACTGAGAAATTTATAAATTTAGAACTAGTTCTAACTTTCCTCAATTTTTTAGCCATTTTCTGGTGATTTTGTTGCAGACAAAGTGTTCTGTTGCATATATCCATAAATAAATATTAAATTGTTTGTGAAATATTTGAATGGCATCTTATCCACGACGACGATCGGAATCGTATCATGCTTAAAAAATTACTTATGCTTGGTTGCGTATAATAAATTAAATAAAATTAAAACATAGAAACAAACTTCGTCGCTGGTTGTTTAGACGTGGGTTAAACCCTTGATCATACGAAAGGCAATGAAATAATTAGTTACTGTAGTCATAGATCCTGGCTAATTTAAAATGTATCTAAGAATGGGTAAAGATGTGTTCAATAAGTTATTGAATATAATCATTAAAACTATCAAAAAAGGATACCCAAATGACTTAAGATTTTGGGTAACTGGAGAGGCAAGCTAACGCTATAATCTTGGCTAATGCAAGGCCAGAAATAAAAACAAGAACAACAACGCTATGATGGATCAATTTATTGATTAATCTAATACAAATCCGCAATTTTTATTTTGTTGACCGATTTCTTGGTCGATTAATTGATCACACAATGTGACATACCTACACCGCTCTAAATCTCAGACACTTTCAAATTTTTTTTAATTTTTAAAAATGAAATGCTCTTGAGACACGCCGTATAACGAAATTTCTAGTGAACTAATTATTGTGTTTCCAATTGATTAATTAAGACTACGTATATAAAAAAAAATTCTGGAGAAAATAAAGAAAATGTCGATTTAAATCTACTTCTTGCATCTCAAAAACATCAAATCGAAAGAAAAAAACACGCAGGTAGTTTGGGGTTTCTTGTTGCTCAAAACACAAAGACATTGGCAGTTAAAACTGCTTTGTACTCTTTGTTGTTGGTAAACTTACAAACGTAAAATTTTTCAAGTATTTCTTTCTAATCCCGTGGATTTAGTTCAATTTAATGAAAAAATGCAGGATATGAAGTGCCCCAGTTTTCCTTTACGGTCTGAGGATAATCATTATGTAGTTGCTACTTTAAATAAATTCCAGATGTTCAAAATGGTAATTTGCCTCTGCCAATAACGAAATCTTTTCAATAAAGTTGTGCTACTATCCCAAAAGTTACTTGCGAAACATTGTTAAACTACAGTATACGAATGGGGAGGTCTCAATAGTTTCCTAAAAAACTTTTATGGAAGATCTCGTTATGCAGCCCATATTTGTTTTTAATAGATAATACGTCACAAACAATACCGTGCACACTGGTTAACTGTGAAGAAAACAATTTACATTTAAAGTGCATGAAATCCAAATAGCTAATTCTAAAATCGAAATGGTCCACTAACGCTAGGTAAATGAAAATTTACATACATAATCGCCATGGAGAGTATATAGGTGAGCATATATATACACATATCCGTTCTCGGTACAATTTTATTGATCAATCGCTTAGAAGGTAGAAGGCTTCAAAATACCCGCTACCGTTTGCGACAATAACGCTAGAGATAGGAAGATTCCGTTTTATTTACATTATTTTTAAACGTCTATGCCTTACGCCGGCACAAAATAAATAAAAGATCAATAAGTAAATAAACACAACACACTTGTGCAGAATCGGAAGCTGTCGGCGCTGGATTCGAATGGAAAATGCGGGCTTATATAAATAAATGCCGATAGGATCTAACGTACATGTTTTCATAATAGATGCAGCCTATAATTTCTATTTCTATTTTTCTTCTAAATTAAATTACCTGAGAGCTTGTTTTTTCCTATAAAATGGGATAAAATCTGTTGAAATTATGCGTATTTTTCCTGTGTAGGTGGACGATTTTGGAAAACGTGTGGTGCAGTAGGAACAATCACCCTTTAAAATACAAGTATACAGGGAGGTGTCGTTTTGTCACTGTTTCACACCGTAACACCCTGAATGCGAAAAGGACCACAGCGCGGACTTAGAACGTATAGTGAACGGTAGCCGGTAAATATCGTGTTGTCAACGCGATCTGACAGCAAGTTAGGAGCCGGCACTTCGGTATATCGAAGCCCGCGTTATATGACGTGAGCGGCGATTCAGTACGGAGCCGGGCTTTACGATGTTATACGATTCGCTTACTTCCTCATACCTTGGAAAAGCGCGTGCGCATATTCGCCGGGGGTTCTTCCTCGTGCAGTATCCGCGCCTTTTGCGTATATACTGTAGAGGAGCGCTAGAAGTGGTGATCTGCTCTGCGATTTATAACTTTTCTGGAATCTTGTTTCGTCGCATCAAGTAAACTTAATTCTATGCAAATCAAAAGTCCTTTAAGGCGGAAAAAAAGCTTCCTAAAATTCGTAATTTACCTATTCGAATAGAAAAAAAAATGCACAGATACAAAATCGTCTCAGCTTAGTTTAGATAATTTAAATGATTTTTTGCATCGAATGTTTCTTTGTATTTAAATTTTTACAATAACTTTTTAAAGAAATATAAAAATGAACTGATTTTTCGATTTTTTATACATGGAAATCAAAAACTTGCCAAATTCGCAACTTTCCAAAGCCAAAAATTATTCAAAATCGAAGAGATTCACTTTCTTTGGCTATCGGAGGTCCTGAAAAGTTTTCTCCGGATTCCCAATCTTTACGCGTGATCGCATAGCTAATCTCCAACAAGTCACGTGACGATAGGCATGGTTTTTCTTCCATTCATTGAATTTTAATCAATCAGTGTTGCCAGCGTAACGCACAACCACAATTTTCTTCATTCTGTG
The DNA here is from genome assembly GCA_902655005.2 of Marronus borbonicus. NCBI lineage: Eukaryota > Metazoa > Arthropoda > Insecta > Coleoptera > Scarabaeidae > Marronus > Marronus borbonicus. The sequence goes on from LR737385.1 coordinate 2,686,688, forward strand.
GTCAGTGATATATCTGATGATACACTTATAGATGATTCCTGTTCTATTATTGTGGTTTTGTTTTACTTTATACTCTTTCCAAAGTTATCACCAAAACTACCCGTTTCCTTCAATTTAATTTAGCAGACTAATAAAATAGTGAAAACGCTACAGCAATCCAAAAAGAATTATCGGAAAAAAAGCGATTTATCACGATTTAAATCTCTGTAAATCAGTTGATGTGAGTGTGAGTAGAACGCGTATGTTTATGGTTTCTGCAAACATCGGCTATATAGATTAGTCCAATTAATTTTGATGAAAATTCCATCACAAACATTATATAAATGAATGCTTGTGTGGAAAGAAACGTTTTTTTCAAATCATTTGTTGTTAGATCCCATATTCTCCACATGTTGCTGCATTGAAAAATTATCGATACTCAAATTGATGTAAAGCAAGGATTTCCAACGAGGTCATTGTCGACTTTCTGGGGGTCGATGAAATTTCAAAGGGGATTAATGATGATCAAGATTTTTTTGGTGTACCTGTACTTAAGTGGGGAGTTTTTATATTTCTAGGAGAATGGTAGTCTCAGCAATTATTTGTACTATGATTATCTTGTATATTATACAGGGAAATGTAAGGGAACCGATAAAGGAAACCACTTTTTCAACAGAAATCAATGCAAAAAAATTATTTTATATTATAAAGCAGGTTGTGAGCAAAAAAATACCGTGGAGTTGGTTGTTCTTTCCGTAGAATTTCGCATTATGAATATGATTATATTGAGTTTGATTTACAACTTAAATAAGCTTAATTTAAAGAATATCCCCCCTTTATTCGTTCATGTTCTTCATTAGTCGTTTCCCAAAAAGCAACTTTACTGCAATATGATTGCATGACTTTTCCAATGTTTGCAATCTTTTTGTAGTTTACCGGCACTAAATCGATCATCAAGGTCTGCTGCAGCTCGGCAACGTAATTTTATAATTCGAATTCCAGAAGTTTGCTCTGCGAAATTTCTTTCAGACTCAGAAGATACAAAAGCCCCGCCAGGGGGTAGGAAATATCTAATTCTGAAGGTACTAGGACAGTAAGAGAAAATATGCATAACTGATTCCTCCTCTTGCAAACACAGACAACACTCCTCCTCTTCAGCGAGCCCCATTCTGTCTAGGTGCTTCCTTAATCGAGCGTGATCGGTAACAATTGCGGATAAGGCCTTAACAGACTTCCTATCAAGTTCTGTAAGCGTCCTGGCTTTGGCTCTACTAGGTAACATAACACTGTGGAAGTTGTCTAGAAACTCTAGACCAGGCAGTGTACTTCACTCGCTTCCTGTAAACGGTATCGGCCGCCTCATTGCCATCAATGGCAGTATGCCCTGGTATCCAAATAAAAATCACCTTGTTGTTCCTTCCTAAAATATCAACGTTATTTCTGTAGTCAGCTATGAATCTGAAGGAAGCCTTTCTGTCCTCAAGAGCTCGTAGTGCAACCTGGTTATCAGTAAGCCTGCAGAAACGAGTATACTTTCCGTGCACTTCACGAAATTAGCAGAGACTATACAGACTCGTGTTTTGACTTTCGGGGAAACCAGTAGGCAACGCCAACCCATTCTCATGAAATGAATAAACACGAGTCTGTCTAATCTCTGCTAATTTCGCGAAATGCAACTCGTTTCTGCAGGCTTAGTTATCAGAGAAACTCAGCCTTAATCAAGTGGTCGCTGTTCTTACTCCCAGCCCCTGTCTGGGTAAGACGTCGAAGCAATTCTCCAACATTGTTGTTGCCCACAGCATGTCCGAAGACATAGACAAAACCTCGTTACCCAGTATCTTATCAAGGATTCCTGTCCTGGCGCAGGCCATGTTCTATAGCAGTTGTACTCAAGATTCCAGTATCTATAAACAGGTTTCTTTCTCAAAACTATGTGGAGAAGTAAAAGATCCAGGAAAGCTTCAAGAGCCGGTCTCTATAACAAGACTGCAGGCCTTCTTCCTGTAGATCACAGTGCCATACACAATCATAAGACGAACCACTGTCACATACAGCCATGTCACACCCTCCAACCGGTAATAAAACGCATTCATAATTTTTAAAGAAGTAAGATATTTATTTAAAAACATAACAACATATAAATTCCCTTATTTTAAAATGGTAACGGTTCATTTACTAGATGCTTTACGTTCGGCAAGCCATTTACGGATTTCGTCGGCTAATTCCTTATTTGGTGTCACCTGATCCAACGTCAGCGGAGATCTACTGAACGGATCCGTTTGGTCGCTTAACAAATGTCTAAAAATTGAAACAAACAATAACAATGCATTTATTTCCGGTTTCAAAACAAAGTGTACCCCACCTAGCTATAGTAGTTCTATCAACGATTTGTTTGGAACTAGGTAAAATAACCGGATCAAGCATCAACGTCGACATAATAGGATCCAAATAGTGATCTGGTGCATCAGCTAAGAATTCTTCATTTGCCTCAGCCTCGGCGGCTTTCTTGGCGACTTTTTCAGCCACCAACTGTAATTCTCCAACCAAAGCTCCGCCTCCAATTCGCACCAGTACGTCTTCGGCGAGTTTGAACAATTGAGGGCTGTAGGAACGGCCATCTTGCGATACGGCGAGGCAAAATGATTCGCTTTCTTGCAAATGTACGTATATTTTACAAATATCTAGCACTGTAGCTGCTGGTTCGAAATTGTATTCCTTGTTATCTTTAACCTTGAAAATTATATTTTTATATAGGTATAATGTAAAAAGAAAATCGGGAAAATTTCTATTCTCTTACAAAGGTCTTACAAAGGAACACCGACAATCTGAAAATTTAGATTTCGATAAAATCTAAAGATTGAAAGAACAACACTTTTGTTTTAGCGGCTGAATCGTCCGGTTTCGAGGTACAAATTCCTTTAAAACATTTGAACAATTCTTCAACTTTTGTAAATATTGGGAAATTAATTTTTAGAACATATCTTTAAAGTGTATTACAGAGTCTCAAGGTTCATGCAAATTATTTTCGGAAAAATATACAAAAGGAGGGAACCGGGTACGCCCTCATAAATAATTTAGATCGTCGCTGCGACTATGTAATGCACTTCAGATTATGTTCTAAGAAAATCCCTTATAACTTCCGGGATATTTACAAATATTTTAAAATCATGCAAAGTTTTGCAGGGGTCTGTGCCTCAAAATCAAGGTAAAAAAAATTGTTTTGTTCTTATTTCAAGGTACTCTTTCAGTTTCTAAAGTTTCATCGAAATGTGAATTTTGAAGTTGCCGGTGTTCCTTTGTTAATAAAAGATTTTGAATAGGCAAATAGTTACAACGATAAACTATGTATATTATTTGTTGATGCGTATTTATATATGTATGTTTATATAATATACAAGCTGGGAAAAAACAGTACATAGTAGTTATAACTTGCTAAATATGTCCTGAACAAAAATAATTATTATTATTATTAAATTATGTAAAAACGGTTATCCGTTCTTCAATTGTTACTTTGTTTGTTTTTTAAATAACATAGTTTATTTCCATTAACAACCGCAAAATAAAGAAAAAATAATCGAATCACAATATTTTTATATTGAAGATATAAAAATTCCTTAATGAAGAATATAAACTTCGGAAATTTATGGATTTCCATTTCACTTTAACCGCACAACTGCATGATGTGAGGAAAGATGTTTTTATTTTAGCATGAGTCGTTCTAATTCTGCTTTAAAAATATTTACAAATACCTAATTTTTTCACATAACTAAAATACCAGGAACTAAGACAAAAATATTGACCTGTAACAGAAAACATAACCCATGTCTACATATCATCATCGTAGTAAATGAAGGTACTTTCTCGGCAAATTCGATTTTCTGTTTTGACAACAAGATCGACCTGCGTCGCTAAAAGTGACCGATAATATAAATAATGCGGCCAATAGAAACGAAATGATTTCTTACTACTTGTCGATTATAGCCGCGCATTTGACACTATAAATCGCAAAATATTGCTTTCTTCAGAGTGATGGGCTTTCTATTCTTGCACAGAGTAAGAGTGTTCCGCAGGGGTCAGTTGTGGAACCGTTACTTTTTCTAGGCGAGTGCTTACATGAATACGTACGGGATAAAATCCAAGTGCTTACGGACGACACTTTAATGTACAGGACATTGACTATCAATAACCTTTCTTTTGGAATGAATCAACTTAATAAATCTAAGCAAGTTTTTTCGTAATCGGTGCAAAACTATGGCATTATTACATATTTGGAAAACTTGGTATGTGCTAAAATGTAAAGATAAAATTATCATACAGCCACACAATTAATCTGTTCCACTCGTTCCTTGAGCAAGAGAATTGAACCTTGCTGTAGATGATTCATTTCGTTATAAAGATTACGTTTCGATAGAAACCACCAAGATCGTTCTTGGTTTGATGCGAACATTAAAGCAATGTTGTATGCTTTCGATAATTGCAAATTTACCCTCGCCAAGGTCGTAGAATTTCCCCCATAATGGCTATGCTTTCTGGAAAATGTGTTAAACATACAGCTATTGAATGAAAAGAAATTAGAGTAGAATCCAATAGAAAGTGTTTCACTGAAGCAATTACTTTATTGAAAATACTAATCAATACTGCTTAAATTGATGGCAGTTATGTGTTAAAAAAACACAAAATCGCTAGTTTGCTGTTAAACTCCTGCACCACATTTGCCAAAACTGCATACGTGCTGATACAGCCATATTTTTTTTAACGATTTCTTAATCCAGCTAAGCCATTACTATTATGAAACTAGAGTACAGGAAGCATGATCATCAATAAGAACATTTTTTCACAGGACCGATATTTAGCAAGTCACAAGTAAGTAGAACCAATCACTACTTTTTTACTATTGAAAAAACTAAATAAAACTAATAACCAAACCAGATCAGGAAGACATCATTGCTGGTATAGCCGTCCATTCGTACTTATCCGTAGAAAATAAGAATGCAAAAATTCAGTCTCGCATAGATAGTGTAAGGTTCCATAGCATTGCGATGTCGAATTCTATCTGTACTCATAGATAGTTTCTCTGCTTTATATATTTCTGCTGGTCTTTCAAGTTATCCGTAGGTTCAGATTTTTTCATATACCAGAACGATAAATTTGTAATTCATTCATATTCGCCAGCTGCGTGTGTTAATAGAATAAGTTAGTCAATTATACCTTGAAATTCTTTTGATTGGGTCCCACTAATTTCAACAAGAAATAGTTTAACATGGCAGCAACTCGATCAACCATCGTGGAATGTGTAAATACTATAACGATTTCGGAAGTTAAATTCACCAAAGTACGAATTGTATCTCTGCCAAGGATATTATTGAAGCGCGCAATCATGCCGATATGTTGTAGGTAACCCATATTTTGCGATCTTTCCATTATGGGCAGATTATTCCATTCACCGCTCTCTCTAAGGAATGAATCATAATAATCAAAATATTGACTTTTAGAAAACCGGTAGATATGAAATGATTAATTACCTTGCTGCTTGTAGTTCTCTCAGTTTTGCCATATTGGCAAGAGCTTCGTCTAATAAGAATACGGCATCATTCATTAGTAAATTGATAAATCTCAGGAATAGTGGTGGAGTTACTGCTTCCATGTTCTTTTCTGCATCTTCAGTAAGTAACCTTTAAGAAGTAAAATTTGAGATCAAATGCATTAATTAATTTAAAATTAGATTACCTGAAATATGTTTTATGTTCTGGTAATTCCCATAAATAATCCATTACTAGATACATAGGTCTACGATAATTAAATTTCTGTTCAAATTGAACACTTTGACCTGTCATTTCTATGCCAACAAAAACTTCTAACAAGCTCTTTACTATCTAAAATGAGAAAAAAGTTTTCGCAATTAACATCTTAGCCTAATTCTGAAAATTTATTTATAATTAAATAAATAATATAATAAATTATTTTTTGACTCGTGTTACTTCCGGTTATACCGGAAGTCGTAACTAAATTTTACGTCTTATATGAGATTAGGATGATAACTTTTTAGCTTAAAGAATTTGTGATAGCATTTTGCATAGACTTTTCAGAGGCGATCTGTATATTTAGTCCTTTAAATCGAAGTAGACTATAAAATAAAATAACTCTGATAATCCATTACCTGTTGGCGATGAACATGAGCCTTAAACAGCATTTCTCTTTGATATCCACCTAGCGGATTAAGACCAGGAGGGTCATCTTTATGGAATGGTAACAATGCTTCTAAAGCTTCGGCTAAACGAGCTCTCAAATGTGGATTTTTCATCCGACCGGGTGAGCTCATGTATATTAAAATGAATGTTAAAATTGGACTTAAACGTGTAAATCCTTGGATTTCAAAAACTTTCGGACTGAACCTCCTTAAGAAAAACAAATAACATACAACATTCTCAACTATAAACTCTGGAATGCACCTAGAATAAATAAGTATTAAGTATTGAAAAAAAAATCTATTTATTCCGTTACATTAACGTAGTAGGAACAGATTCTGTAAGGGGGAATTTGATTTCTTTCTCATGTAATGGTGCGTATTGAACTTGACCACTCACTGTGAAAGTTGTATTTACCGCAACTTGATTCAACCAAATAGCTGTACTCGACACAAAATTAAAAACAGTATCGATCAGTGATGGATTTGACAGTGCCGCCTTAACTGAAAGATATCTATAAATTTTACATTTATATTAAAAGTGATACAGACAACGTCACGCATACTTCTGCATTCCTAATTTCATTCTAGCTTTTATTGCATCAGCAATATCATTAGGACCCGCACTTTGACTTATCGCATCGTTATAAGTTCTTTCTATTCTAACCATTTCCTATAAAAAAAAAATAATCGTTAGATAAAGTGAACAGAAAGGAAGCTTATAAATCCTTACTTGATTTAGTTTGATGAGCTTATCTACAGCTACCCTGTAACCTAAATCAAATGCTTTGTGACCCATGTAAAAGCACTCCGATACAAAGCTATAGTTTGCTGCGGTAGGTCTTTGCGATTCTTCTAAATTCTCTCCATCGTTTGATATTATACAAGTCTCTTTACTTAAATCTAGGAGATGGACACCTCTTGCAGCGCAATCTTCGTTCTAAAAATGCATATTTATTATTTACAATATACTTCACCGTTAGCGTAGATTTAAGTTTGTAATTTTCGCATTACTCAATCGCTTTTTAGAAAAATGCAAGGCGGTCAAACAGCATTTCAGTAACCCTTTCGATTTCTAAGTTAGAAGTGATGTAGAAAAAAAAATTAGATTTTTGAACGTTTAAATTAAATAGGCTTGGATTCACTTTAGACAACGTGGCACTGCGGGGTTCGAGGAATATAGAAGCTGATTTATTTATTGTTAACAGCATCCATATTCCATTTTGATAAATACCAGGTGTGTCGGTAATTCTTTTCCGGTTTTTTCGCTAAAG